>JAULCC010151571.1:0-13451 GCA_032358795.1 Nuttallia obscurata
GAATTACTTCCCCTTTTTAGACTTAAAAAGTTTGTGTAAAGTTTTGTGTGCAAGGCCAAGAAACTGTACATACTTTTGCATTGAAAATTAGAAGTGGTGGATTCTTATAATCTCTTAAAATTTCATATTTAGGTGAGTTTCATATTGTTTAAGTGTAAAAAAGTATTCATTTATAATTTTTGTTGTTGCTTGCAGCTTCAAAGCCAGAAGATGGAGATGAATGTCCCCTGACCAATGCAGTACTAGATATACTAACACAGCTTTTATATGGACAGGATAGCTGGTTTTGTCGTGAAAATGTCATGCACTCAACAAAAGTCATCCTTGGGAAAGGCTTAAACAGGTTTGTTGGCTTCTTTCAGAGAGATGCATGTTGATAGGTTTAATAATACTTTATTCTTATATTTAATGTTTAATGCAATAAAAATAGGGTTGATTGATTGATTTTGCTTCTTTATATATGCATTTTAAAAGGAATGGGTTGCAAGTTCAACTAACATAGTTACAGCTGTTCCCGTTAATATAGGTTGGTTCTGACACATTTTGTAAATATCCAGCAGTTGCAACAGGTGACAGGTTAAGATAATTAAGAGTGTCCAGATAGCTTGGTGGTAACGAGCTCACTTCATACCAGTGCAACCCTGGTTTTGATTCCCAGCCAGAGCTAGTATGTGAGAGGTCGCCCGTCCAGATGCGTATGTTTTTCCTGGGTTCTCTGGTTTCCTCCTACAATAAAGACCACAAAATGTCTCCATTTGCACCAATATAAGTTGTAAGAACTTGTTTAGCAATTGCTGTAAAATAAACTAATTTAAAAAAAAAAAGGAAAAAATAAGATTTGTGACTATTGAATAACATGTTTTTTGAACATAATCATAACATTTGATTTTTATTACTTATTTTGTCACAGACAGGTATGGTATACTTTATATTTCATTGTCTATACAGTATAAGCACAAATAGTTATTGTCCTGAACAATCAATACAACAATAAATGTAATGCAAAGATTGGAACCATATATTCACTTCTCCTTGATTGAACATATCTGTGACTTGTCTGAATAAAGAAGTAACTTTCAACACAATTATTCCATAACATTCATAGTTATTAATAGTACATTAAATATAAGTTACTGTGAACATAAGAGACACTTTGGTTTGTTCATAAGTGTTATGGTTAATGTATTCTGACACTACATATATCCTGTCATTGATAATATTTTGTTTGTTTTACCTGCACTTCTAGGCCTATGACCTATGTACAAACAGAATGATCTATCTATATTTCACCATTGTATTTGACCAATGTAACCGGGTATATTTAAATACCAACCTATGTGTGCTTTCAGTAATGTCTCCTCATTTTGTTGCAATATTACAATACTTTTGTTAGTTTTCAGAATGTGTTTGTAGTAGTAATTTGCTCTCTTCATTATCATTTATTATACATTTTACATGCAACACTATTTTCAAGCACAAGCAAGAAATCATGATTGTATTTTAATGTTTTTTTCAGATATCTGCAGACCAAAGTGGAGATGCTTACCTCAGAGAAAATGAATGCCTTTTACCTACACCTTCTTCAGGACACACTATGGCCATCAGGACAACTTTCTGTGGAACCCAGACCCCAATATACAGACGGTCAGAAGGAGATTCTTAGAAAACAGGCCACTCGGTGTCTCCAGGAGTTTTTACCAGGTAAAGAAACAATAAAATGTCCTTAGTATACTGTTAAAATTCTAATAGGTTTATTTTCAGCAATTTAATTTTATGTTCAGTGTTTAACATAAGACTCGACCTCTTATTTAGATTATTGATTATTCTACTCAGGAACACCTGATCCCCTTGTTCACAAAACATGTTTCAGTCTTAGCTGAGTCTGAGATAGAAATTGATTTCTGCATTTTTTTGTGCAATTTTGACGTATACAATAAGACTGACTGAAAATCAGAATAAATCATTCATTGCTGAGTCAAAATAAACTTTTAAGCACCAAATTCAGATATATGTGACGATAAATATACATTTTCAAACTCAGCTGAGTCGGAAAATGCTTTGTAAACACGGGGTCCTGGGTTCTTCCACTATGAAAAGCTGGGAATATAGCCATATGACTTAAACAATGATGGTGTTATTTAAAATCCAAGTAAGCAATCAATTGGTTAAATCTTATTCTTTCTCTTTGGATACAGTTGATCACTTGTTTTTTCTCTGTTGCAACATGTCATAGCAATACAGGGTAACATCAGTGTATAATAGTAGAACACATGTCATGTATCTGTTTGTTTGTTTTTGGGAATTTAGCGTCGCTCTAACAATATTTCAGTTATACCACAACGTCCCACTTCTTCTTCACATGAAAAACCTGAAGTGCCCAGACAGGGATTTATACCCATACCAGTTAGGGGCAGAGAGATTGCAAGTTGACAACAACTACCATTTGGCCATGGAGTCCCCCGCCCCCACTCTTATCTGTTCTAAATAATGGTTTAACAGTTAGCTCACCTTCTTGCTTTTTTGTGCTGTGGACTATTTTGAGACACACTTTAGTTACTGGTGATACTTTAGTGAGCTAGTATTATTGAAGGTCCACTGTATTTGTATTTATTGAATAATTAATTGTATTTATTTACAGGTGTTCTAAAAGTTTTACTAGGGGAGGAGGATTTTGATCACATGTTGGAAGAAGTCTTTGAAACCATTCAGTATGAGAAGCTGAACAGGTGATTTGTTTTTTTTTAACTGTTAACAGATGTTTTTATATCCCAGGAAAGCTTGGATATTCCACAGATATTCAGATATTTACCTCAAAAATATTTTGTTTCACCCTCTCTGAATAAAATATGATACTGTGGGATTTCCAGAGATTTCAAAAGTTGATACAGAATTTTAAGACTAACAAGCCAATGTTTACCATTTTTGATGGCATACAGATTGACACTGTGGTTGTTTGCAAACATCATTGATAAGGTGATCCCAAACTTTGCACTTTCTCCAAAAATGGGCAGAAAAACATTGGGGAATAAAGAAAAGTGGGGACGGTGGTTTAGTGGTTAGACGCAGGCCTTAGGATAGAAAGGTCTTTGATTCAAAACCAAGCTGAGCAGAAAATTAATCCCCCATGTGTCTCACTCCACCAAGGTGTATAAATGGGTATCTGTAAAGTTGTAAGCCAATGTGCCATGGCTGCAATGTGTGTCATTTGTTAACTTCTCACTTAAAACCTGATGATCAGGGCAAAATATGTAAAGCATCTTTTAGCGTATGTCAATAAGAAAAAGAGGGCTATATGAATATGGTAAAAAAAAAAAATAAGTACATAAAATGGGATGTGCGCCAAAGCATAAATATATCATTCAGCAAATCTGGAGTGCTTTTGTGACTTATGTCTGTGACTGTCTGTTTTTCTTTAATTTTATTTTATATTAGATATTCAGATTCCATTCAGCAGGTATTTTATATATAGTAATTTAAGGGCCTTGCTATTATCCTATTATATCACTATAATGAAATATCTGTTGGTTTAAACTTATTGATTTTTGCTTGATTATGTTGAAAGGGTCATAGCTTAGAATAAAAACAGACATTTAAAAAATTGAAAAATAAGAGAATAAAAGTTCATCCTGCCCTGCAGTGCCCTGGCTGCAAGGAAGATACAATTTCTACTACACATTGTGCTTACCTAGCAAACAGCCATTTCATTTATGGTTAGGCCAAAAGAGCTACTTTCATTTTTCAAAGCAACTTGTAAGTCAAAAGAATGCCATTGATCTGGACTACTTAGCAGAATTGTGCAAGGATGAATCATTCTGTGATTTTTTTGCGGATCTTAAAATATATGCTTAGTTCAATTATTTTACCGTTGCCAAGTCAACATCAACTCACATTTTTTTTTGTCATTTTATATTAACTGTTCAGATAAAGATATGATATATGATATATTTTTATGACATAAGACTTTTTTTTTTTATAGAATTTTTTTTATCATTTCTTCCATGGCTGTTTATAATTGAATTGTTACCGTAAAATCTAAATGTTTATTTGTTTTTTTTCAGACATTTTTGGTACACTGTCATTGACATTCTACTGGAAAAGTTGTTTCCTGAAACAAAATCCCCAGAACTACAGAGGAAACTTAGTGTGACCCCTGATATGTATTAGATTAGATTGTAAATCTTACAAAACGGAAAAACAGCTGCATTCCAATACTACCGACTATGAGGATGGCTTGCTTGGAAATAAAGAATTCAGACGGAACTATTCTAGATGTTCATTCACTGATGAATCCCAAATAGAGTTGTTCTAGAAGTTCAGCATACCAAAATGGAGTTGTTAAAGAAATTCAGCTTTCTAAATAAAGTTTTTCTAAATGTTCAGCATACCAAATGGAGTTATTCTTAAAAGTTCCGCAGACCAAATGGAGTTGTTCTTAAAAGTTCACCTTATCAAATGGAGTTGTTCTAGAAGTTCAGCATAACAAATGAAGTTGTGCTAAATGTTCAGCAAACAATATGGAATTGTTCTAGAAGTTTAGCATACCAAATGGAGTTGTACTTAAAAGTTCACCATACCAAATGGAATTATTCTAGAAGTTCAGCCTACCAAATGGAGTTGTTCTAGAAGTTCAGCATACCAAATGGAGTTGTGCTAGAAGATCAGCATACCAAATGGAGTTGTTCTTAAAAGTTCACCTTACCAAATGGAGTTGTTCCTGAAGTTTAGCATACCAAATGGAGTTGTTCCTGAAGTTTAGCTTTCCAAATGGAGTTGTTCCTGAAGTTCAGAATACCAAATGGAGCTGTTCCTGAAGTTCAGCTTACCAAATGGAGTTGTTCCTGAAGTTCAGCATACCAAATGGAGTTGTTCCTGAAGTTCAGCTTACCAAATGGAGTTGTTCCTGAAGTTCAGCATACCAAATGGAGTTGTTCCTGAAGTTCAGCTTACCAAATGGAGTTGTTCCTGAAGTTCAGCATACCAAATGGATTTGTTCCTGAAGTTCAGCATACCAAATGGAGTTGTTCTCAAGCTCATAACTTGTACTTGTGTGATTACTGAAACTGTAAGATGGCTGCTAATTGATATTTAAGCTGTGCAATAGACTTTAAGTTGTAGAATACTCCTGTATTTGTGCTGTAGTTGTAATTCATTCGCACTTGTAAACATTCCATAAGAATTGTTGTTTTCATGGTGCTGGCACTGGATATGAAAAAGATTACTAGCCTTTTTGAATTGCTAAGTCATTTGGAAACCCCCGATTGTTTCACTGCTTTTTACTGCTACTATTAGTTTTTTATTAATCATTTAATGTATGACTGTTTTTTACTGTGTCTGTCAGTTCACTTTTTTATAATAGTTATTATTTTGATTTGTGGTAAATATTTCATTAATTCAGTAAATTTGGCTTTAAATTTGCCAACCATTCTTTAGAATATTCTTGGTCAAACCTATCTATTTTTATCACATAAAACTACCTCTGACAGTGTATTAAACCATTACTGAAATATTGTAAAATGCTAGTGTATTATTTATAGATATGCATTTTGGTTTTGCACTATGAAATTATTTAAAGCGCCTGCAAAGCTGGAAACCAGGAATATGTCATTTGAGCTAAAAATAGCAATCATATAGAAGAAGGATGTAAATATTGAGATGCGTATTCATTTGATAAATTTTCCTGTTTTATGAGATAAAAAGAACTTACATTTGTGTTTATTTAATATCATTTTTAGTACATTCTTCAACGTAAAACCATATGACACTTGCCAAGGCTTGCTTCATATCGTTTAAGTCAACCCATTTACAAAAAAATGATAATAAATAAACATTCCTGCATGTCCTCTATTATCTCAAAAACTTGGAAAGCATTTGGATGATAGAACATGTTTTCTGTCAGAACCAGTTCTTGATGTCAGATGAAGGCCTTGTTAAAGTCATGCTTCATGGATAGAACCTACACTCTCATGAGTATAGGGTAGACACCATATACTAACACTTCATTTTCATCAACTCTAGTATGCAATCTTAAAACAATATTAAGATAATTAATTTTATTTGAAATTTTCATACATGCAGATAATTTTCATGAAGTTGATCAGTAAATTATCTTCGATATATTTGTGTTGCCTTTTTGACATGTAGTTCATTGTCAGTGCATCTATTTTTGCAGTCGTAACATTTGCTTGTTAGCACTATAGTGTCTTTTGATTGTATCTTAACAAAATCTTCACAGTAGTAAGATATTCATGAGAGCTCCTATCCTTTTAAAAACCTGACAGAACTACACATGCATAATGGGATTATTGCCTTTTAAATTATAGAGAATTGATAAATTAATTCCTTTTGAAAAACGACCAGATCTGCCCATGTGTGGCTGGATTATGACCACTGAAAATGTCAATATTTGTATAATAAAGCTTGTTAACACATTTATGATACGATGTTTATCAAACCTAAATAATGATGTGACATTAATTAGATTCTGGTTCATCATTTCCAAGTCATTTTGACACTTTGAAATAAGAGACATTTTCTCACCAACTGGCTCATATTATGTACCATGCACAAAAACAAAGTATACTTAACCCTTTCCTCCATAGGCTTTATTTATATGCTATATTTATATTAAAAAGCAAAACTACTTTGGATAAGGGAAAACAAAAATTCCAGATGTTATGACACAGTTCTCCTTCTGAAACTGCCTGATCTTGGTCTATCTTGTTTGCAGAGGTGTCAAAAGGCACACATTAATCAACCACTGGTTGAAAAATGCACTAAAGAAAGGGAAATAACTGTGGTTTCTGTAAAGGAAGATAAGTGGAGAATTTATCAAGACTGTTTTTCAAATATGTACTGTAGATGGAGATTTTATTAACATTTTAGTTATTACTTGTAGGTATTAGAGCCCCTGTGAGATATTCCAAGATTTTCTGTCGACTATCCATATCATTACTGCATATATACAAAATACCCATCAGCAGATAAATATCGGCTGAACTATTGAATGACAAAATTTCTGTAAATCAAAATTCCAATTAAAAGCATTAAACAACTGCTACTAAGTGACACACCTACTCAAAAAATAAAATAGTTTAAAAATGAACCAACAGTGTGGGTCATGGTTTTACTGCAACTGATATCTTGATGATAAGAATTTCCAGTGCAGTGTATTCTACCAGATAAGATGAAATGCCCTGGCATGGATAGTTATAGTTCAATTTAGGTCTCATAGTGTGATGTTGATTAGACTTTGACTGATACCTTAATATTCTCACAGCCAACAGATTATTCAATCAAATAATTCACCTGTTCAATGCCTTTAAGAAGATGTTGAGGTTACAATTCTAGATTAGTTTACTTTCAAGATAGCTTAAAGATGGACTTGAACGGTTTTAAGAAGAAATGGGCTTTGTAATTGTGAAAAAAAACACCACAAAAACACCTTTAAATTGGAGATTATACTGTAGTTTGAATGCATTTTGACAACCACTACATGTATTTCAAAATTAACATATCTTTTTCTTTTTTTTAATTAATGCAGATTTCTCATTAACTGTGTCTTATAGAGTATCTCTCAAAGTTGAGGGTTGAGTGGGTAACAATGCTATCTTGTTTATACTTTTGTATAAGGTATAACAGTGTTTCAACTTTAGTGTGTAAAATTTTCCAATATGTCTAGATTTTTGCAGAGACAAAGAATGACTGTGTTAGTAACAGCAGACATATGTGATTATATAAACATTATGAGATGTTCTAAACTGTCAGACGATGGATTTACTGTACCCTTTTTCTTTTTTAATAATCATTTATTTATGGCCTTCCATTTTCTTTTTGTACTTTCTACTTATTGCCCCTCAAGGTTTGCTAAAAAAAAATGTTTGAAATGGCCATACAGCAGTTTAATCATCATCATTAATATCATCATTCTCATTGTTTTCATCATCACTATAATATGATATGGTTGTCAATGGTTTTATTCTCAGTGAAAAATCCTAGTCAATGTGGTGTTTATTTTGATATGTTCAGTTGTAACTTTGACAACTTGTTAGGCACTTCTTGAAGTCTATGTGGCATAATTATCTAGGTGTTTAAGAAAAATTTACTCTTCATAAAACTTATCTTAGTCATTAATCTAAGCCAGCATTATTGTTCAATCCCATGGTTTTGTTAATATGATAATTATACTATTTTTGAGAAGTAATGGATGATTTACAATTGATTGAGTTCTAATGTGTAGTAGTTTATAAATCATCAGGGTTTTAGCTTAAGTGGTTTAAATTAGGGATGTCAAGGAGTATTCGGATATCCGAGTACTCAGATAGACGCCAAGTATCCGAATATCAATATGGTATTCGATATTTTTTTTGGGAATTTTTTTTTCAGCATTTCGTTTTGTTTTTTTTTTCAAAATGTAAGAAACAAAAGATAAACTATGGAGGCATGCATTAGCCAATTTTCGAGGTCACTTAACGATCATGTTACCAATCAGAGGTGCTTGTTTAGAAACAAGCAGGTGCTGTGATAATTATCTTTAGCTAATCCATTTCAGGTTTTACCTCCACAGGCATCACAACCTTCAATGTTTTGATAAGGACTGTCAGTTTGACAATCCCAGGAGACCCTGATCACTCTATTATTTTTTGCACCTTTGTCTAACTATACATTTCATGTCAGGTGAATCAAAGCGTCTCAGTACCATGGGGAAAGAAAATAAGGCCACGTCATTCGTGATTTTTAAAGGCACTTGAAATATTGAGTGTTGCATTCATTGTTGCTTTATTTCCTCCTTGAACCTTTAGCCTGCTTTGGGCTACCTGATATGATTTTCAAACAGCTTGGATCCATATTAGACGTGGAGTAACTTTGCATCTTATCAGGATCCAAGCTGTTTGACGCTTGGCCAATTGTTTTTCCAAATATTTTGCGATTCTGATGAATTTTAAAATCTGGGAAGACGACAGTTTAAGCAGACAACATTTATTCAGCAAGCTTAAGGTTAAGAAAAAAACTAGGCGATTATGCAGCGTAGTTGGTCTGCACACGTTTATACTAAGCCAAAAGCTAGGTCAGGTATAGGTATAATAGTTACAGTCGCAACATGTCAAGTCGTTGTTTATGTGAAATAATTAGTTTAGGAGTATATAACATGATATTTATCAAATGTTATCATACTTTTAAGTTGGAGATAGAATCACTGTTTGGCGATTTACTGCATTCTTGCTACAAGGGCACATCTACAATTTGTGGTTTTCCACCAGTTGTCAATATCGGGTAGCATACTTGATCTCAAATTTAAATCAAATTGATTAACATCAATCTGGAGTATACGTGTATCCCAGTACTACTCAGATACCTCTTCCGAGTATCCGGATAGCAATTTTGGTACTCGCTGACAGCCCTAGTTTAAACACAATCATCTGATCCACAATCCACGTTTTTTTTCAGATAAAAAATTGTGTTCTTTTCTTTTTTTTTATTCTAACTTGACAAAGTAGTATTTTTTTGTGCAATATGTTGCCATTTTCCTTTAATAGTAAGCTTGTCAATGCATGTGTTATTTGGCAAAAATGATGGCAATTATGATACAATTGTGTGATGTCATGTGCCAAACAGTTATGTTTAAACTGCAAAAACACCAGAACTTTGTTATTTGTTATTTGTTTATAGTTACAAAGTTGAGAGTCAATGCTATGTAGATCAACTTATCTTTGATGTGAGTTAGATTTATTTAACAGGGTATCTAAAGTCATTCCAATGAGGTTTAGGCACGGGACCAACCATTACTTGTGGTGCATTTCCATAAAAGAAGCCCAACAAGACTGGGCCTGGAGAGTCCAGGGGGCTGTTTTATTAAACTTCTTAGGAAAATTAGTAAATATTTCTTAAATTCTGTCAGACAACCATTCGTCATCATCTATGATATATCATGACGACCATCATGATACATACAACCTGTTCTTACCTGTTGTGCAAAATCTTGGTAAATTTAGCCCTGGGGGCATTTTATTAAACTTAGATAGAACGTTTTTTGTCATAAGAACTTCGTACGAAATTTGTACGTACGTCCACATTCTTAGGTGTTTTTATTTAAATATCCTATGAAGTTCTTATTTCCGAATTCGAATATCTAAGAACGTTTTGCATGATATATAAGTACCTTTCATATGTATCATGGTGACTGTCATTTTACATCACAGGTGACGAATATTTGTACAAAAGAATTTAAGAAATATTTACGAATTTTTTGTATGAAGGTTAATAACAGGCCCACCAGGTGTAAATGGACCAATTTTAGTATGACCATTTTATGTACTCATTACGGGCTGTCATATGACCACAGCCCCTTATACTGCTGCTATAACATTTCAAGTCTTGTTGAGGTTTATAATTATAATATAGATACAGATATCTGCAAAGTTTCAGTCACTCATGCAAATTCTTAAAAAAATCTTGGTGGAATGGAATTTACATAATGACATTAGGGACTGTTCTGTCTTTTTGTGTCACCCTTGTTGAGAAAGTGTGATATATAGGGATCACTTTGTCGGTACGTACGTAGATCCATCACAGAAACTTAAAATGGGCTATAACTTTGCCATTTATTAATATTTTTTCTTTAAACTTTCAAATTGTATTGCTTATGACATCAGAGTCATGATGCTTCCAAATTATGTAGGTCAATGTCATTAAGAGTTATTCCCCTTTTTTTTCTTAGATTTTTTTTTCTTTTTGACAAAGTGCAAGAGGGAAACACACATGTTGGACTGAACACCTATCTAGTTATACAAACAAGTCTGCTTTTGTTGTTTTGTACATGGAACCAGCATAAATGTTTCATTGAGCACCAGGTCAGAGGTATTGAAATGTTCTTTATCACTAATTCATTATTTATTCTCATACTCAAAAATCAATGACAAAAGATTGGCTGCAATGAGATTAGTTTTTATTGGGCATCAAACATTAGTGTTTGGACATAACTTTGATGTTTACTATGGGATTTAAATGAAACCTGTCACAATTGGTCATTACAGAATGAGGATGGGTCGCACATATGAGCAATACCTGTAGCTCAAAGGTCAAGACCACTGTTGTGTAAAATATACATTGTCATAAGAATCTGGCCAAGTGATTATATAAAACTTTTTTCGAGCTCAAGTGAGGCCCATGCTCAAAATTGAAATGTTTTAAACATTAATATATTTCATAAATTAGGTTCAGATTTTTTCCAACTAATATTCATTGAGCATATACATGTTTATATTCACATAAGAATGTTTTATTCTCCCATTTCTGCCCATGTGAGATAGGGAATTTGCCCATGTGAGATAAATCTATATTACATGTCACATGATTTGTTGAAGAAATTGTGACATATCGCATAAGCGAAATGACGGATCGTGACACCATTAACATTACTGGGCCACTTTATAAATAAGTAAATTAATGTTAATTGGAGAAAAAAATCCATCATTTGTTTATTGATTTACGATAGGAAAATCCCACCCTCATGCAAAGATATCTGACCCTTGGGTGGGATATTCCTATCCTACATGAGTACTTATGGTTGATTCTTATAATCTCAAATATCTGAACTAAAAGAAGCAATTTCATTTCCATGCTCAAAGTGAGTTGAGTATGGAAAATGTTTTGTAACCTTATGCTCAAACTAAATTCTTGAGCATGGGTACCCTGTATCTATATTTTGGTGCAATAAAACACCAAATAACTCACCCATACCTCTGAAATTGAGTGTTTAATAGTTGACCAGAACTCTTAACAGATTCTACTGTTTGTTGTTACATGTTGTATATTACTAGTTTTATATATCATGATTTGCATTATTTTACATTCATGTTTGATTCAGTAATTTTTAAAATCACTTTGTTTATTCATCTATGTCCATAAGTTGTTAAAATAGAAACAAGTATACTGTGCTATTGTTGTTGTTGTTGATGTCAACATGTTAAAATCTAGGTTCAAAGAGTTAGAGTGAAATAAAGACATAGATATCATAATATTATTTTCAAGAGTCATGTTTATATTTTCAATTCAATATGTTTATTTGGACACAATGGCCTCTCACACAAAATACAGCAGTATACAAGGTTAATATGAAGAATGCATCTCATTTTCACAAAGGTCATTTAATTCCTGCCCCATGTGGGCCTTGGGAGTGCTAATGTAGCACAAGAATTGGGATCACTTCTTAACCATGGCATGATCGTAAGAGATGACTAACAGGGTTTGAACGTTAATCTGGAGTTTCTACCTCTCTGATTCTCCAGCAGGTATTAAGTTGTTGGATCCATGCCTCATATTTTCTATCTCGATGTAAATGAGATGTGGATCCAACAAGTTTTTTTCCTGAATGGCGCCATATAACCTATACAGTGTTGCAGTGCAGTAAAACCAGCTCAATCAATCAATAATTTAATTCCTAATTTAAGTATCTATAATACACAACAGGGTTTTAGACTTTATGCAAACCATGCAGACCCAGACCACATGACAAAAGAGTATCCTGTGGTTTGGGCCTGCTGATTTTAAATTAACAGGTCAGTGATAATTACAGGTTAGGAATGGCAATGGGTTTCTCAGAAGCAACCATCTGTATAGGTATTCTCAATCAATGCAATCCACTTGTGATTGAAACAAACAAAGGTATTTATTACATTGATTAGATGATTGAAGCAATAGCGACTCGTATACTTCATTAACATGTGGAGATACATATAGTCATAACAGTATTAAATCAGATACAAGTAAACGTAGTAGATAAAGTTCATCAGTCATTACATTTTTTTATCAAACATACATCTAGAGAGGAAAATGGCAAGTTTTAGAAAAGTTTATGTGCCATATTGAGATTATTATTTCAAATGAAAATAAAATAAAGGTTTCCCTATATTGAAAAACTCATCATGAAATGATTTATAGCCGAATGCGCTCAAAAAATTCAAATGATATTATGTCATATAACAGGTTTTGGCTTGTTATAGAAATTAATTGAAAAGCCATGTTGCAAAGATAGCAAGGTAACATATAACATTACATAGATTACAGATCAGAACAATAATACCTTTACATAATATATGATTACATACCACGGTATAGCATAAGATACAGTAATATGATATTATATAACAGAATAACATAACATGATATAAGAATAATTAACATAACATCAACATAAGTTTTCAGAACAAACAGCATTGCAATAACTTAACATAAGATTTTATGATATAGCATAGCATGAAATACAAGAATACAGGATTACCAGTACATAATAAAGCATAACATAACATATGAGATTACACTATATAATATGTTTAAGCATACTACACTATATAATAACATAGATAAAGCATAACAAACTTTATCACATAAACTGGCTTCTGAGAGTGACATAAAGCAGTGACATAAATATCATATGTAACTAGTTACATAAATAG
>JAULCC010151682.1:0-13448 GCA_032358795.1 Nuttallia obscurata
GAAGGCTACCTCACTTGAAAAATCCGAAGTGCCCAGACCGGGATTCGAACCCACAGCGGTGAGGGGCTGAGAGATTATATCAAATATTGACAAGTCACAGTCTCAGCGAATGCGTTTGAAATTTATTTTGAGATATTTTATCTCTCCCTACTCTCCAACTTCCATGTGAACTCGGCCCATGACACTGACATTAAGGGCGGATTGGATATTTTATGACCAAGGTAAGACTATTTATCATTGTTTAAGAGTGGTATTATTCTTTTGGCGTCAGCGTTACTTTGTTTGTATATATGTATATTGCAGAGATATATCCAAATGTAGTAGTAAGACATCATCATTTGTTGTTCAGTATGCTAAGACTGAAATTGATTTCCTAGGGAATCGAAACAATAGATAGCGTGCCTTGGTACATGTACATGTAGGAGTATTACAAAAGTTGAACATTCTAACTCATATAATATGTTGTGTGCGAGAAAGAGAGAATAAAGGAAAAGGAATGAGAGACAGAATAATAAATATACTTCATTATTGTTTTATGTTATTGGTCATGCAAATTGGTTTATTAGCTGTTTTTACAAATATGCTTAGGCTACGTAAACGTACTTCAAATGTATTAGACATACGATCTTTAAATTTAAAGAAATTGGGTCTGACTAGATAGTTGGGTGCAATATAGTTTTTGGCGCTTCGTTAAAGCGTGGACATATATAGCGGATATCTGATGAGTTTTCACTTTATATAAAATTTTATTAGACGAGTCCAGGAATCTTTATTAAGCGAGCCTCTGGCAAGCTTAATAAAGGTTCCAGGACGAGTCTAATATAATTTTATATAAAGTGAAAACGAATCTGAAATTCTTTTTACCACATGACACAGCAATAAAGGAAGATGAAAGCTAAAAATTCCATTTAGTCATTTTAATGCATGACATGAACCAAATAACGACGCTATGGTAAATCTAATAGTAATCATGAGCAAAAAAAGTAGATTTACATTTAAGTGGAAAAAGTGTATCAAACCCCTGTCTAGAATTCAAAGCTGCATAAAACTTAAACAATTAAAAAAACTAAATTTTAACTTTAAGGCAACGTTTAGTTTTATTCTGTAAACTATGCCGCGGATAAATATATAGTTCGGGTAAATCGGTTCTTATATGTAACGTATCGTTTATATAAGAAAATACGTGATAATTATGTTACATCGGAAATAGAAACGTCATGTGATAAAAATTAATATTGAAATTCGTTACCAATTTCATTTGCTTGGCACATTACACATTTTCTGTCAGCAGATGGGACAAATGACTGTCTCCATCGCCCTGTTTCTACTGGAAAGTTGTGATTTCTTGTCCAAAAATGGAAAAGGGTTAGCCGGAGATGGTGTGGTAGCATTGTTAAATATAGTTCAAAAGTAGTATTCTCTTTAAATGAACTATACATTAACCTTTTTGAGGAATTCTGGCGACTGGAAGACCAATTTTGCATAAACTGGTCGGCAAGTGTCTGTTTCACGAATTTACTAATAGTTTATAGGTAATTGAGCTTTGCTGTAACCATATGTCTGCATTTCCGTTAGTTTCAAGAATACTTTTTACTTTTACTTGATTTATCCATTTAAACGTGTGTGTGTCTTTTTTCATGATTACGAATGAGGTGTGCCTTTTCTGGATTTGGTGATTCTTTAAAAAAAAAATTCCGATGTATATTTTCTGTTTGATCGATGATTCCAAAAGCCCTTTACTTCACAACAGTAGGTTAATATTGGCACAATATTGTGGTCAAATAGTTTTAATTGAAGATCTACAGGGAGGTTTAAGTTATCGGTTCTAACAAAGACTTGGTGCATTGCCTTATTTGCTTGGGCAACCAGGTGTTTTATGCATACATTAAAACTATCTGAAGAAGAAATGTAGGCACCTAGATACTTATATTCTTTGACATATTTCATATTTGAACTATTTAGTTTGAATGTGTATCTCTCAGGTTTATTTATTCCAAAACAATTAATTTCGTTTTATCATGGTTTATATTTAATATCCATTCATCACAATATGAATTATGACTATCCAGGCAAGTCTGAAACGAGATTTCATCATCACCTACAATCACTGTATTATCAGCATAGAGCAATATATTAAGTACTTTGAGGAAAAATGAAATTTTCTACCTTTTTTATTTTTATCTTAATGCCATCACTGGATCTACTAAGGTATTTTTCTAAATCATTAAGATACATAGAAAACAAGACTGGAAATACATTTTTACCTTGCCTAACCCCAAATATATACATGTATCTAGATTAGACTAGGCGTAAAATAGAGATAATTTATATGCGAAGCTGAGGTCCATATGTTTCTTCATGTCTGACTGACCAGTCCATATATTTGCATGGGGCCCGAAACATCATGTTCTATCTGTTAACTACTACCCTGCATACAACATATATGGAGTTACTTGTATTGTTATATACGACAGAAGTGGCGGTAGTTGTATTGTGATATACGACAGATGTGGAGGTAGTTGTATTGTGATATACGACAGAAATGGAGTTACTTGTATTGTTATATACGACAGATGTGGATGTAGTTGTATTGTGATATACGACAGATGTGGAGGTAGTTGTATTATGATTTACGACAGATGTGGAGGTAGTTGTATTGTGATACACGATAGACGTTGGGAAATAGTATCATGATGTGCAATAGATGAAGGGTAATCATATAGGTAGAAACGACAGATTTAAGGTGAGGTAGTATTGTCGTGATTTACGACAGATGTTTGGTGTGTCTGTTTGGGGTGTTGGGGGGGGGATAATAGTATCGTGATATACGATATATATAATATCGTGATTTTCGACAGATCTTTTGGGTAATAGTATCGTGATATACGATAGATGTGTGGTTATAGTATTGTGATAAACGATTTATCTGGGGTTAAATTATTGTGATATGCGATCGCTGTGGTAAAAAACAATGTGATACCAAATAGATATGAGGTACATTTCATCGTTAAATCATTTTATACGAGTTGTATGGGTGAGGGATTTTTGTTTTTCTTCAATTTTTTGTTTATCTCTTATCAAATAAAGGATTATCAAAAGTGAATATATAGAAAATCCTGGTGTGGGCCTTTTCGAAATATTTTTATGTCGTTTTGGCACTCGATGTTTTTACACATGTATCATAGTCGTTAGATAGCGGGTAAATAATTTATTTATTTACTCAAGACAAGTACACTATGAAATGAAGGTAGATAGATTATCTACTAGTTGAATAACAGTGAAAGTATGACATACATTGGTGTTCTATAGATATATGTGGTATCACATGATTACCTTGACAATACGTTTGCAGTCTGGATAGCCCTCATTAAAGTACCATGGATACTGCGGATGGCTTCGGATCACACCCCAGGAGGTGTGTACAGCGTCCGTACAATTTGTGCACAGGTCATAAATATTTTCTTTAAAAAATGAAAACATAACAGTTATATCTCTAATTCAATCAAATGAATTTTAAGAACAGAAATAAGACGAAAAAAATCAATGGATCGACAGTGTGTAGTATAACGGCTTATATGTTTGCTATCATAGTACAAATAGATATTTCAGAAAAGCAGTAAAGTGATTGTTGGAATATGACTGACACGCAGTCTGCATTCGTCAATATTGTTCGTCATTCTATAATAACCGAAAAGCATTGGAGCCGAATGATGACATAAAGTGATTGCAATTGCCTTTTACAAATGCTCACAAAGTACAAAACCCCATCAGTTATATCGACAACGCCTTGGGAGTAAGGCTGGAAGTAAATATATAGTTACAGCCATGTTGGATTAACTTTAAATAGTTAATTGAGACTTTTTCAAAGTCAGCGCTTTTCAAAAGCCACCTTTCGAAAACATAATGAGATATTTCGAAATTTAAGTCTCTGATTATGAAACAATCAAGTTAAAATATCAGAAATCAATGTTCTATCCGAAGCATGCTGATTGTATCAATTTAAGATCTACGTATACGCTATACTGTGTTTACTTTGAAGCACAGCAACTTTTTTAATTTTGTAACTGAATAGCAGTGAAAATGAAACAACCTAAATTGTTGAGACGTATAGCTTAACGAAATGTCGTTTGGGAATTAGTTTATCTTTCGCTTTTAGTCTGAAATAATGTACTATAGATAGATATCTTTATTATACATATGGCCATAAGCCCATCAGTATACAAGCATATAACAATCACACAATATTTAACCATTAACGTGCTGGTGTTGTGTCGCCTCATATAGCAGTTGCTTTCAAAATTCATTAAAGTAGGGTGACGCTTCTAAGCTTTATAGATGGTTAAAGTATTATTTAGGCGACGGACTATTGATTGTCAGGTTTTTAAAGTCCAGACTACTAGTTGAGGCATTCACCACGCCAAGCATGTAACTGGTTAAAAAACAAATAAATATGGTCCACAACGTCGATGGCAATGCTGCAAATCTTATAGTTTAATTCTACAAATTTTGTGAAGAAGGGAATTTTAAAAAACCTTAAAATGTGTTGAATATTAAGAAAATATTAGTTGAAAATAGAACGTATTAAGACAATATATGAAAAACATATTTTAACCGTTATTGTAAAATGTTCTATTTCTTAATTCAAAACTTTTATGTACATACACTGCCAGATTTTTCTGCTCTCGTTTGCTGTCTGTTTATCGATAGTAAGCATAACAAAATTAACAACAACAACAACAACAAAGGACCTATAACTCACTCCTTTTAACACATGTGTAGCCAGAAATTCCAAGATTCGATGCAACGTAGCCAATGCACGAACGTTTTGTTGATAGGATTATCTTCCTGCTTTCTTTCCATTCAATGTTGCATGAGTTTTGCCAGTAACATGCATTTTTCTGCACCAGAATATCAGACGAGAACCCACCGCATGGATAACGACCAAACATGCATTTTGGCTTGTTACGGGTAAAGCCAGAAACAGACAACTCTGCAGAGTATATCACCTCGTCTGGATTACATTGCATATTTATCTCCCCTGGTCCACCGCCGATACAATGTTCAATTACGGATTTTACTAAAATACAAAAAGAAGAATGCAGTGAAATACGATATCAAGATCGTTTTAAAAAAGGGTTAAAGGTAAACACACAATTTAAATTGAATGCACCGCAGACAGAAAAAACATCTAAAAAGAAAGTTCCCATCAGATAAACCTGTTAATTAAAACATACTGAAAACACCTTCTAAATCGCCTCGCTTCCACTTCGAAAAGAAGTCATATATATTCATAATATATATGTATTTTCTACATGTATAGGGCAAATCACATCAAAATGTGTATCGTAATATTTATTTCTACAAATATATATATACTTACAGTGATGGACAAAAAAATGCAACAAATAGATAAACTACAAGATGACAATACCAGGTGGTCTTTAATGTCAGCGAAGTTCGTTTGACAGCGGTTGCCGTCGATTCGAAGATTCATAGTTCAAACTTCCATTCGTAACACTGGCTCTGCAGTAAATTTCGGGTGCGTAGAATAAAGTATTAAAAGTATATGGTTGAGATAAATAATTATTCTAACTGTGGTAAACGTAATGTATCCAAGCCTTCGGTGTGTCAGCCTTTGTCAAGGAGTAGAGCAGTTATGCAGTGCCGTTTACGATACGCATTTAACAAACAAGTCTGTCGTGTCAGTGTAGAATCTTTTGTGCAAGCGTTTGGGGTCACCCAGATGTATGCTGCGTTTTATACCAATTTAATGATCTATGATCTCACTGACTGTAATGTCGGTATAAACACTATTGATACAATTTCCCTCATTGGAGCTTAATATTATGGTATGTGTCCGGCCGGATTCAGAACCCTATGTAGCAGTGATAGACACTGGGCACTTGTGAGAACTAGGGAGCTCTACCAAAAGTTAGAACAATATATCCACTTCCCTCTCTATTGAGAATTCATTAGTCCTAAATGGCAAAAAATTCCGTTACCTTCAAAAATCCAATCGAGACTTTTTAGAAGGTTTCGGGAAGACTCAGGCCATTCTTGTAAATTTTCAAGCATCTCAGTTCGATAAGCTGCAGAAGAAGAGACATGGGATTCAGATTTCAGTGACAACTAATAAACACTTCCAGAACTACAAAATATGAGTATATCTTCAACGACTGTTGTAAAGTGTACTTCTATGAATGGCATATACATATATCCGTAACGGTTGTTGTTAGGTGTGTTTCTGTATACGACATATATGTACATGTATATCCTTAAAGGTTTTTGTTATGTGTGTAACTATGTCCGACATATGAAATTAACTCGAACGGTTTTTGTTATGTGTGTTTCCATGTCCGACATTTGAGTATATCTTTAACGATTGCTGTTATGTGTGTTTCTATGAACAACATATGAATATATCTTTAACGGTTGTTGTTATGTGTTTTTCTATGTCCGAAATAAAAGTGTATCTTGAACAAGTGTTGCTATGTGTGTTTCTATGTCCGAAATAACGGTTGTTGTTATGTGTGCAGCTATGTCCGACATTTGAGTTTATCATTAACGATTGTTGTAAAGTGTGCTTCTATGAATGGAATATGCATATATCCGTAACGGTTGTTGTTATGTGTGTTTCTATGAACATCATATGAGCATATCTTTGAAGGTTTTTGTTATGTGTGTATCTTTGTCCGACATATGAAATTAACTCGAACGGTTTTTGTTATGTGTCTTTCTATGTCAGAAATATGAGATTATCTTTATCAGTTATTGTTATGTGTGTTTCTATGTACAGCATATGAGTATATCATTAACAGTTGTAGTTAAGTGTGTTTCTATTTCCAACATATGTTTTTATTTCCTATCTGTACTAAATCTATACCGACAAGAATATAGCATAATATAATACATTAGTGTATAGAAACTCGTGTTTTACGTATACTTCGACGACTATAAATAGAATATTAGAAGTGTGGTCAACTTCACCCGAGTAAACCCGAGTAGAACTGATTTTGGTAAATGATTTTTCTAATGATGACCAATAGTGAACAGATTCGGTGACAAGCCTTCGTGATTCCTATAAGCTAGACAATGTCTCGTCACATATTCAAACCATATTATATTTACTAGAAGACGATCCGAGCGAGCGCAGGTGACTGAATTCACAAAACTCTGAAATAATAAACAATTCTACACAATCTTTGTAACAATATAACTTCTATAAACCTAACCAAATAGCTTTCGAAAATTATTTGAAATAAAAAAAAAAACACCAAAAAAAAAAAACACCATAAAAAACACTTTGAATTGAGCTGAAATTCTGGTCTCACATGTGTGATCAGCGAGTTTTTTTTTCGACTATATTTTATTTTATTTATCTACGGAACTACATAAAAATCATTTCAAAATACCACTGCATGCTAGATATAAGCTGTTATTCCAAAGAAAAAAAAGAAACGTCAATTTCTAGTCTTGAATCCTGGCTACATGTAACTCTTTATTCAAGGTGTCAGAGGCAAGTACGGAACTGATTAAGTTATTTTGCCTTCACGCGATGTAGGAAGATATAAACAGAAATATACCATGACCGAGAAGTTAGCTAATTGAACCCGTACCTCGACACCAATACATTATTCAGATAAATTACCAGAAGAATACGTAAACCGCTAACTGTCATTTTAGTTATCGAAATCATCAACTTCATTAAACTTGTGAAAAAACAAAAATCAGATAAACTAAACGAAACCCGACAAAATAAAATATGACATTATTTTATATATTTGTCGCCCCACTGAAGTGGAGCGTTCTGTCTGGAATGCGATATTTTTTGTACGAGGAGGGGCACGTGACTTATGTTTTTACATGATTATTCGATGCAAGATAATTTTATCCACTGGCAATAAAGTTTTACACAAGAAGTATGTGTAGCATGTTTTATTGTTTGATTTTATCATTTAAAAAATCTTTTTATTCATTCCATTATGTGGTTCACGATTTCAAACCGTCAGAATCTATTTTGTTTATATATTGTTATATGTGACCTGAGACAAAACGACAACCGTCGTAACATCATATTCAAACAATATATAACAAATACACGTATTGGGGACATCTTATCATGCCTAACAAGTATTAACACATGCTTAAAATTTAAATACGTCTCTGACCCTCTCTTAACGCTGAATGAGTTTACACCCTTAGTGCACATAAATCCCGTGCACAACTACCCATAATCTCCTTTTATGGAGACTATGTACATTGTATCGCTTGAAGGAAAATAATTTCCCACTAATTCGTTACACTCAAACGAAGGATATTATATTTCGTTTTTATTCGGCTAATTCATTATTACTATTGGCAAATGACTCTTGGTGCTTCTTACTTAATGAATCGGATAACACGGTGTTTTTCGTTGATGCTGAAAATAGACGACTGGTAACCACGACGAACAGAAAATAGACGGATAGCGGTACCTGTCTGTGGGATATCTCGTTTTCTTATTATAGATTTTCCCATTTTAGAAGTTTACAGATTTCCGTTAATTGTGTCCAAACTACTTAATTTCGTACGTATCTGAGAGTAAACAACACAATATCAATATGTACTCTAAATGTATGATTGGTTACTTTTGATAGAAAAAACAGTTCGTTTATTTAATAGTAAAGATATGCTTTTTTTATGAAACTGAAAATTTGATACTATATATTTCTGGGAAACCATGAAAAACAAATACCTATTTATAGATATGAAATAATGTTTATTTTATAAGTTATGTCATTATTTCCAAAATTATTGGTCAGTTATGTTTATATTTGCTATGCGTGTTGTAAAAGACATCAGCGTTCAGAAATATTCTACTATGACTGGTCCTGTGTGACTTGTGGTTGTTCCTAGTGATGGACAAAAATAAGGCCATTGCTACCCCTGGCATGATCGTATAAGACTATAAGTAGTGGTTAAATAGGATGAGTTTCTGCAACTCATTTTCACCGGCTATTACGAAGTTTGTGAAGCAATAATTCAGGTTTATTTCCATCTAAATGAGATGTTGCTCCAGATTGTTTGTAACCGTCATGGCGCCATATGACCTGTACAATGGAGCGATGCCGTACACCGCAACTGACCTCAACTCACACTATCACCTTACATAACGAGTGACATAACTAGTACAGGGGACACATGGGTTTAATAACGATATTGTCTAGTGTGTAATTGTAGATTTTATCCTAACTTATGACTTGGTAAGACAATGGTCTATCTTCGTATGTATAGTTAATTTCTTTAAATCAACCTGTTCACCCGATATCAACACGTGACATCAACAGATCTTGTATCTCATTTCAAAATGCGTTCGTTTCTTAAAAAGCGGGACTCCATCGAAAATGAAGGCATTTTACAGCGAGCTTACATTTCATACTATACAAGACAAATTTTTGATGCAAGCCTCAAGGACGCCGCCGAATTGGTATATATATAAATCCGTATATCTGTATAATTTGGGCTGGCAGTGAGTTTTTGGTGTTTTAAAAAATTAAAAACTTTCCGACCGCATGATATAAATTCTTCTTTTATCTATATTCTGGATATTTTTCATACTCTTAAAACACTATAACTGTCTGGTCCTTTTTCAACTTGAATATAACCACGCGACGTCTCTATAATTGAAGTTGTACTAAATTTTAGCTAGTTCTAAAGTTGTTGATTTACAGTACCTATCTTTATACATCTGCTGCATATTACAAACTGATTTATGTCAAACATTTTCGCTACTTTAGAAGTGTACATTACACGAATATAGGAAATATGTCGTATCTGTAGCCAAGCTGTTGGTGGCTGTAAAAATGCCATGGAAAAAATAACACACAGGTAAAGTCTAAATATCTTTACACAAACCCTCTGATTTTGATTACCTGATCTTAATCAGGTTGTTTGAACATGTTCCGATTGTTTCAATCGAAAATAAAGTATAGGTGGACCAATGATGGTAGCAGAGTAAACAACCGTTTACCAATCTGCATTTGGGGTTTATTCGCGACGAATGGAGACAGTATCCGACATAAACATCGCTGAACGTGTTCTCGGTTGTATTAGATTCACTCTGTTCCCGGTACATGTCTAGAACCTGTTCTACAGAGCGAATCGAACACGCCTATAGTTTTTCACTACCTCGTTAATTAAGGATTCGAATTATAAATTAATGTTCTTATCAAAGTGTTTGCATAAATGTATGCTACAATTTTCGTAAATACTGTTTAATTTTTATTTTTTTTTAAACATGCTATAATTGTTACATGAAAGCATTTATTTCTCACCATACATTCTGCATTGGTTTAAGAGTTTAGACTAAACTATGGTACGAGAAACTATTCACTGACACCTTCACAGGGGCAATCTTCACATCGAAAATGCATTCAAATATAGACACCGCCCTTCTTGGCGGCGTCCAATAATATTACTACAGTCCTGTCAATTAGGAGCCAAAACAGGAAGTGCGGTCATCAGTGTGGCACGTCATTTAGGTGACGTGACGGTGAATCATAGCGGTCACGAGGCGATGAATCAGAAGCCTAAGGGCCAGTGATGGCAGTCATCGCGTCATCCCAATGATGAGTCATACAGACGCCGCAGAAAAGAAGCAGAGGACGCCGCGTCAAGAATATTCGAAATAACCGTCATTCGTGTCTCACTTTCCTCGTTCATCGTCGTCATTTTCAAGGTCATACGGACACTTCGGAAAAGTACCGTTTTGTATGATTCATTACGGCACGGAATAGTTAAAGTGTCGCGAGAAATACCTACAGCTTCGAGCATTTAATTGTCAAGTATAACTCGCGCCTAAATACTAGCGGCAAAATACATTCGAGAAAGTAATCATCTGTTTACCGTTATGATACCAAATCAATGATTTAAATGCACAGTTACGCTTCCGTTTCGCTTCTATTGTTTTAACTATATAAACTAGATCATTGATAATAACGAGAACATTAGAAGGCATTTAAGAGTACGATGTAAGTGTCTCTAATACAATTAAAACATTTTGTATGATGACTAATTAACTTTTAGCATTCTTTGAGAAGGAAAACTGAACATGTACCTTTTTCCTTTGTAGTTCCCAATTCTTTAGTACTATTTATGTCAAGAGAGTGTTTGGTTAAATCTTAAATCGTAACATTTCAAATACATAAACAGAGGCTCCAATGTATTTCAAGCCGAGTATTTTCTATTTACGCTGACCACTTTCTGATGAGAGACCGACCCTTAAAAAATTCAACCCTTATCCTGGTGCAAAAATTGTCATCTTATCGTGTATGTTTTTAAACTTCCATCCATTCGCCTCAATTTTGACGGAAAACATGATCCAAATGCCATTTACTTATCGTTCGACACGGAGTTATTCTATTCTATTCGCAAACAGCATTGTGATTAGGATCGGTTAATTGGCGAGTTGAAAATCAAGGAATTCACACACCTAATTGAATTTAAAGAACGTAATCAAGCCAGAATGTCTTCAGTTTCTTTTATAAATAATATAAATATAATATGTTTTAACAAAATCACAAATATGTATTCTAATAACGAGCTTCAATCAATGGCCGATGCTTCATCCGAGTGGTCAGTGAAATAGGTATTGGGCATAAAGCGGCGAAATGATGGTAGTTTGGCTGGGGTGTGTGTAATTTTATAGATCTTCATCGCCAATAATCGGAGATGTTAATGCTTTAAGGTATGAGGTCAGCTGAGGTCACACGCTTAATTAGCGGATGAAAACATACATTTACTTTTACATTCGTATACCTAATACTTTGAAGTGAATGATGAAAGTAAACAACTGCATGGATAGAAAACAGTGCACAAACATACACTTTTCAATAATATTTTATTGACTAAAAATATTCATGATATACAGTCATTGTGTCAGTTGTAGGCCGGAATACAGGGCGGTCTCATAGCGAAGTCCTTCTTGTTGCATTTCTATTGAGCTCCGATTTGGCCATTTCTATGTATCGAGCGATAGGTAAGACAAATTGCATTTCCGGTTTTCCGCCACTTTCTTTTATAATCAATTGAGACTTGGTCAGAGCTATGTCTCGATCGACGGGTGTCACGAATTTGATCGACGGTTGTCGAGCTATGTCGCCCGTTTGTATATCTTCCACGATGTAGTGACCATTGCGGTAAGGTTTTAATTTCCCTTCTGCCATACGTTGAATATATATCCTCCTCATTTCGACATATGGTTATAAACTGATAAACCACCAATTCCGATCTGGTCGTCGGATTCATATGTCATGTCTTCGTCGTCGGATCCGCTTTCTATGTCTTCAATCGACGAACGCCGCGGCGTATTATTGACATATTTATCGTCGGTCTTTTCCAATTATGTTCTTTTTGAACGGACGCATTTCTTTGACGTATTTTTGTAAGTGATGCGTGTCCGTAAACATCGAACCGCAGTCGTCGCAAGGTATCAAAACTGGTATGTATTAAATGGTATGTTTTCTGTACTCGCATTGTCTACGTTTGGTGTAGTATGCTCGTCTTGTCTTCTTACGTTTACAGTATTGGGGATTTTCTGAACAGTGAGTAGACTGTTTGTCCGAAGAATTATTCGTATTTGTTTCGAATGAAGGAACTCCTCTTATGCTTTGTAAGGACGCATATAGCTAACGGCACATAGAGCTTAACGTGAACTCTATGCGTTTTAAATCGTAGCTGTATTATCGAGAACGATGACGTTTCTCGTCCGGGGATCCAAAAACTCGTCGCTTTCTAGCTTTAAAGAGACCCTGTTTATCAACTCAACTTTGGGGTAAACATGTTTAAAAACGATGACGTACAAAGGCTGCCATCGCTCGTCTATAGAGGATCTTTACATGCGTGTTTGTTCAATATTATATTTATGAAACGAGTTGACTTAAAACATATGACAAGAGTCTTGGCGAGTGTCATATGATTTTAGTCAACGAGATCCATAAAAAAATGATATTGAATAAACACGAATGTAAGATTATATTTATCACATAAAGAGGAATTTTAAGAAAATAGTAGACTACACACACAAAACAAAACGTTCCCCGTCCATCGTAACTACTCAGCCATCTCCAGGCAATTTCGGATAGTAGCTTCGTACGTCTTAGTATGAATACACCTAAATTTTAAGGTAATTTTTCCCTGGCATATAATTCCCTGGCCCTTGAAACTACGTCAGTATGAAGTCTTATATTGTTTACACCGACTCTGTTAATTCACCACTAGTATGAAGAAGATATTCTAAGAATGTGCTTTGTATATGCCTTTTGAAATAAATATCAATAGTGGATATGACACGGTCAATACGGACGCTGTCATGTTCTATTAGGGATGTCAACAAGTACCAAAATTGATATCCGGATACTCGGAAGAGGTATCCGAGTAGTACTCGGATACTCGGAACCGATGTCAATCAA
>JAULCC010151793.1:0-13447 GCA_032358795.1 Nuttallia obscurata
CAATCTCTCAGTCCCTCACCGCTGTGGGTTCGAATCCCGGTCAGGGCACTTCGGATTTTTCAAGTGAGGAAGCCTTCCAGCTGGCTTGTGGTAGGTCGGTGGTTCTACCCGGGTGCACCATGTGCCTGAAATAGTGTACAGAAGTCCTCTGGGGTCTTCCTCCACATGTAATGAGCTGGACGTCGCGATATGACTGAACTATTGTTAAAGCGACGTTAAATTCCAACAAAAAAACAAACAACAAAACTTTGACTTGTGCATTAAAACATAATAAATTATCAAATTTACATTTATAGTATTTTTCATTTGAAAACAACAACAACAACACCCTTATACTAGTCAATACCCTTTAAAAATATCTAAAGTTTAACCAGGAAAGCTTTAAAAACTTATATATATATATTCCATGCATTCGACCCATATATAGTTTTGATTGAGAGATTGGGGATTAATTGAAACTTAAGTTACTTTATAAATTAAGTCGCTATTGAATATAAAACATACACAAGATATCATGTTCGGTATCTCCCTTTTGATTATCGCTGTTAAATGAGCAGAATAAATTTGATGATAATGATGATGATCTAAATAGACAGATAGATAGAAAGAATTATATTAAAACTGCTAATTGTTATTAGAAAAAGTTTTTAAGAATAACCATACAAAAACCACATTAATCTCTGCTGGTAATCATGTGGAAATTTCATACCAAGTTTCTTTACCTTTTGTCACGTATTTTTCTAGGTCGGAACTATCCCATACACTTATTACTGGCAATTGAAAGTACAGTGTTACCCATGATTTCGTCATAACGAGCACCAAGTTACTTTCTGCAAGTTGCCAAAAACTGCCTTACTTTTTAGATTTTATTACTTTAATTTTAAACACGTCACTTAAAATCGACGTTGAAGTTATCCAGTTTATAAACGTTCTTCAGAATAAGCACTAGTGTTTTCAGACTTCAAGGTTGTTGTGCTTGTGGGTGAATGATTTTTCATATTACATTTCAATTTTTTAAAAGTATTTGCATTGAATACGAAGGCTAATGCAATAAACACCCCTTGACCTGCATTCATAACTATAGAAATGTATGAAAACGCTGTAAGTCTGGTCCAGTGGTAGGCAAATCCAAACATCCATGACATTCCCGTGATTGTTGAAAGCTTTGTAAATATGACAATGTCATTTCTGTGTCCACCAGAAGCCTGATGTACTGACGAGGTTTTCCGTATTGAGTAAACAACGAAGATGAACATCCCGATGTTAGATAGTACTACACACCCTACCGGTATCCCAAAGAAATACTCCACCATTCGTCGAGAGGATATATAGCAGATTCTGGTACCGTAACCTAATGATTTTCCATCCGACATCACCATGGACACGATAACATGTAAAACAACAAATAGAACGGACGAGCAGATTGAGTAAACATGATAGATTACATGTGTTTTCCACCCTGCGTCTGTTGATACAAGTCGTACTTTACGAAACACCCGAAACATATGAATCGTGCAGGAATTCATCCAAAATAAAGCTAAAAGCCAAAATAGATGTGTCAATAACCCGATGACTCTACAAAGAGTAGCATCTTCTGACACGTTACCGAAACTCGAAACGATATAAAAGAGTTGCGCAAGAAACAAAGAAAACACTAAGGCCATGTTATTTTTACCGGGTAGAGATCTAAACTGTAGTGTCCGTGTAAAAAAGGTAAATGTAATACACAAACACAACATGGATACCGATATAGAAACAAGAGATATTATTGTTTCCAGCGACACTATACCATCAGTGATGCGATCGGCGCGTGAGTGAAAAAACTCTTTGGCACACATAGCCACCTGGTCTATGTTATTGCTGACGTAAAAGTAGCTTACAAATGGTATAATGTGATCAGATCGTTCAAATTGTATTCCATTCTCGTGCTCCACCCATGGCCAATCGCTTTTTGAAATTTCAACCATTGGGCAGGACTGTAGTGCAATCAGTTTTATCAGCGGTTTTTCTGCCGAACAATTTGAAAAATTAAAGCCTTTTTCATCGCTATTCAATCGTATAAACACGCCTTCTGAAATGTCATCTAATATATTTAGAGATGTATTTCCTTCTCCAAGATAATGTATGTACCTACTTGAGCTATTTGATACTGCGTCAAAAATATACGCTACATCCCTGGTTTGTACTCTGTATCGGAAAGTCGCGTTTTCTGAAGTTACATCAATCTCTTTATTATCAACTTGAATCATATAAGCGCGAACAGACTCCGGATCATGCAAATTGCTGACCATGAACTCGATACGTATATCGTAATGATACAAACGTTCCCGGAATAACGTCGTTTGATTCTCGTATGTAATATTATTGTAATTAGCAGCGGATTTAAGCAGCAATTGAACGTGACATACTGTCACTAAATTAGCAAAAGATTTTTTCGATTTAAGAGTGTTACTGAGGTTACCGACAAAATGTACAAACCAATCTATGACAAACCCAGACTGTTCCAAAGCGTCGTCTAGCGTCGTATTGTTGTCATCATCAAGATAAACCCTTGCTGTAAAGTCATACATAAGATCCAAGTTATCAAACGTCTTATCACATCTTCCGTTACGCATGACCCTCACGCTGGAACAGTACAGCTTTCGGCAAGTTATCTGGGGAAATTAATATATATATTATGATAATATAACCATTCAAAAGGAAGAAATGAAAGGCATCTTTATGCTTATAAAACGATAATATGTGCGTATATATGTTATACAATTATTTTCAAAACGTTGCACACACGATCATACAATAACAATAAACAACGAATAAAGGAAGATTTATACAGATCAATGTTTAAATGTCAGTCATACTTTCTTTACAGTAGAGGGTTAGAAAATGTGGTTTTAAGGAACATCAAAACACAAAAATTAGTGGTTCCCCTACCGCTGCATTAACACGACGGTGATAATGGTAAGTCTGAAGAAACCTAAACCCTCAAGACAACAGAATATCTGGTACCTCATAAGAACAACAAAAATGAAAAAAAATCAGAAAGATTAACATATAAATATACGAAATGTATGCATGAATTGATAGACAAATGAATATATAGTTATACGCATGCATGACCTAATGACTGAATGAAAAGACGATTGAAGTGATGAAAGAAGAAGTTAACGGATGAATGTATTAAATAACAAACGAATGAATGAAAAAATGGACAAACTGTAAAAAATAAAAGATAAGTAAATAAGTAACCAGATTAGCAACTGGTTCGAGCAAGGTATAACGGAAATCGTACGGCTATGAGATTTGACAAGCACATCATAGAACAAAACACTTATTAATACGACGAAATCGGGCCAGCAAGGGGTGAACAGGTACTCAATCACGTTGGCGGACAACACGTGGAACATAAGACCAAAATAATTGAATTAACAAAATCCAATCTTACGCAGTAAATATTGGCACAAGTTCGAGTGGACAACCAAAGTGTGATAGAAACGAAAGTTTCGTGGCCAACGAGACAGACTAATCAGAGACCAAACACAACAACGACAACATTGCAATAGGCGGGCCTAGAGCGACTGTTGATTAGGGATCAGTTAGAGACCCACCTACATTGGCAAACATTGTCACATGGAATATTGAAGTGGGGAGGGGGTCGGAGGGGTTAAAGAAAAACACAAGTGATACTTTGTAAACAAATTATCAAGGTTATTTCGTCATAATTTGATTGGTAGAGACATGGGCTAGTATAAAACGCATCTACACCACTGCTAGATCAATATACCTATTGTGTAAGACGAAACATTGATTACTGTTTACGAAATAGCGATGGAATTGGTGCACATACCAGAAACAGCCTTTTAATGGAAAAAAACTGAAAGCCAACATGTGAAATGACTTTGTAGATTGCGTTGTATTATCAATCAAATCTAGTTTATTTTAATCGATGAATTTAATTTTATTTTTCATAGCGTATGTCTCACACGAGGAACACCCGTTTACAATAATTTGCAAGATTATAATGGTATAACACTTCTAGATGACAATATCTCTTACTTCAAAATTACATATCCTGATTGTCATTTGTATTAATCTGGCACTCTGAACTGTCCAACACATTTTTTAAAGGGTTAAATCCCAGATGATTTTTTGAAAAATATTTTCAATTTATATGTAGAGTATAGATCTGATGATTTTTATTTACCTCGAAATAAAATGAATGGCGAAAAATATAATCAGCGGCTCCTGAAAACAAACATTTTAATAATTACAAGTTGTGCAATTTAACAAGTGTGAGTGAAAGCATGAGAAATAAAAACAGAGAGAGAAAGAGTGAGAAATGGAAAAATAGTTAGACAGAGGGGGAGAAAGATAGAAAGAGAGCGAGGAAAGAGAAAGCTACTAAACAATCTAATAAGTTACTCATGTGGTTAGTGATGGCTAGTCAGCACAAAATGTCGGCAGTAGAAAAATGATATAACAGGTTCTTTCCAAGAACTGTGACAAGATAACATAGTAATCCAAATTTTCAAATCTGTTTTTTTCTAAGGCAATTCCATCGAATTTCAGGAGAATTACAGTTTTAAACACAATGTATGAAATATTTTCAAATAATTGTAGACGAGCGGTTATTCAATATGGCTGAATATATCGGTAAAATCGATGAAGCACAGGCCGGATTAAGGACAGGTTATTCAACAATAGGCAACATGTTAAACAACAAAGTATGATTCATAAGTATATCTGTAAGCCGGGTGGAAGATTTTATGCTTTATATGTGGACTTTCATACGGAATCTTATTAGGGCCATCGCGTTTTTCCACAGCTATTGTACGAAGCCAGGTGAAAAAAGATGCGAAAATGGTAAGTTGCACTCTTTTCTTTCAGTCCAATGTACGAAGTTTCCTATAGTTAATCATTGTAATTTCAGCTGGATTTCGGCATAAAAAGATGCGACAATGAATAATAAAAATGAATAATAATAGACTTTTACACTTTCGCATCTTTTTTCATATTCCGTACCGACATAGTAGGTATTGAGAAAAAAGTGCGAGAATGTACGGTACACTCGCATCTTTTTTCATGGCGGAAACTTTCTCTAAATCGTCACCGGCGTTACCCAAGATTTTATAGACGGTGTGTAGGTAATTTTTATACACTCACCGTTAAAACTGTCAAGAACGCGATGAAATGGAATACTATTTCTCTGTTTTTCATATATTTGATGATTGGTCTATAACAGATTATATATAAACCATATAAAAAACAAATTAAACATTCACTTTCAGGCTCGCGTTCGCCTGCCATTATTGCCACCATAAGCAAGCGGTGACGTTGTGAAATATTTCTAGGTAAAAAGGTGCCTGAAATATTACCCTAGGACTATGTTTTCGATGTTGAAAAAAGATCCGATAGGTTACCGCCACACTATCGCGTTTTTTCCACAGTAAATTCGGAGAGCAAAAAAAAAGATGCTATAATGCACCAGTTGAATTTCGCATCTTTTTTTACCTATTCTACAAACGATTGTTTAAAGAGTTTGACTATAAAAAATGCGAGAATGTAATTTACCATTATCGTATCTTTTTTCACTCGGTTGTGCGAAAGTGGCTTTTAAACAACGCGATGGCCCTAACAGGGTTTCCTAACTTTCATAAGATATTTGATATGTTAGTACATATTAAGGTTTTCAACAGTATGTACAATAAAGGTGTTGAAGGAAATCTTTTGTGGTGTTAATCACAATGTATTCATGTTTAAAACCACATGTATGTATAGATGACAAGATTACTCAGCCATTCACTTGCAATATCGGTACAAAACATGGCGATATTTGTATTACGATAATATTTTTCCAATACATAAATGTTTTATCCGAGTTTTTAAGAGAAGAAGGACACAGAGAAGTGTTAATAAAAAATGTGATTCCCGATATTTCATGTCCTTTGTTTGCTGATGATATCGCAAAATGTGCTGAAAGAGCGATATATTTTCAGTAACAGTTGCATTCTATATCTGACTCTTTTAATAGCACTGGTATGGTTGTGAATTGGAATAAAACTGAAAAGATCGTTTCACAAACGGATGCCTTGTAAGAGATTATGAAAGATGGACATTCAATGGATCCATGATAACATAACATTTGTTGATAAGCATACGGGTATTTTGTTCATACAGAAATTGTGCTGGACTGCAAATAACAAACAAAGCTTGCTGCTCGATCAAGAAAGGTTATCTATTAAATGAAAGCTTATCCGAAAAAAAAAATATGTCTTTTACACTTTAAATGAAAGCTTCATGGCTAAACCAATTTTAACGCAAAATTTTGGGAGCTGAGTATTCTGATATAACAGAACAGATTCAGACACACTTTTGCAAACAACCTCCTAGAGTAAATAACAACGTTAACGCCTCAGTTGCGTTAGGAAAGTGTAGAAGGTTACCTCTTTGTTTGTTTAATTTACATCATTTTCTGCCAGCTAGGACTAATGGACTTCCCAGAGAGAGGGAAGCAGATGCTAATAACTTCTCTGTAGAGGACTACGGGTCTTTAACGTCACCAGCGTATAGCACTGATAAACGTGGGTAACAACCATTTTTAGTCTGTGGTATGACCCGGCCGGAGATAAAACCCGCGGCTCCCGCGCCGGAAGCAGACGCTCTACCACTTACCGGGTGGCCTGTATAACGTGTCATTTTAAGTGTATGAAATATTTATGCAAATTATTGAAGATTCAAAACAACCGATATTCAAAACAATGTTATAAAATGCTGAAATTACAAGATGTCGTTGGTAGACGTAATTGGGTCACGTCAATCAAAATGTTACTTTTTCGTTTTGGGTTTGGTTTTATTTGGATATCACATTATGTTGGATACATAGAATCTAATTATATTTGCTCAATGTCTTAAGGAGAGATTGAGTTATTGTTACATAAAGCATTGGCTTATTAATATACAAAGGATCTTACATGAGTGCTCATCAATGATTTGAATTATAAAACTAATTTTTTGAAAACGATAGAAAACGAGACTTGTGTAAAATGAATACAAAACTTCCTTATATACAAATGCTTATTTCAACACAATCTGATGAATTTGTAGCCGAAGTGACGTCATCGTAGTTTCCAGTTTATCCAGGTGCTTTAAAGCATTTCATAGCGCCAGACCGGGACGTAAATATCGTGACGTCATATATATCATAATAATCACTAGTGAATATCATCAAACCGTGAATATCGGAAAATATATAATGGCGTAATTTTACGCTTGCACCGTAAGTAATGTTATAAAAATATTTCATCTAGATGTGGTCTTTATAAACATATCAAATCAGTATTGAATCCCGAAATATATTTAACATCTAATATGTCCACTATCTAAGAAAAGCATTTGCAAGGTTTCGAAGTTCAGGTCATATGTTTTAATTGATACTGGCCGCCATCTTAATATGGAAAGAGAAAATATAATAGGTACGTATTGTTTTGATAATGGTAGCATAATGTATATTGATGATGAATTTTATGTATTTTTCCGCTGTTTACATTTAAGGGAGAACAAGTCAACGTTGGGGTTTCTAGATATAGGAGAGGAACTTATATTAAAAATTCTATTCACTTTTGAAATCTGAAAATACGACAACATTTATATTCATTGCTAACATTCTACAGGTAAATGACAAAGGAAACAACCAAAATTATTTCTACAACAGAATATGTAAAAAAATGTTAAGCATAACTCTATTCATGAAATGTATAATATATTAAGTTGTTTTCTGGGCTGCCTGCCTACATTAAAATGATAAAGTATTTGAATTTAGAGTTTGTGAAAGAACTTCTTTTTATGCTCACGTAGAATGATTTATTTTTAGCATCTCTGAACCGTGATCTTCATGCTTACGCTTTTATTAAACACATTGTTTCAATAAAACGTGTTCTGTCTGCTTAGAAGCTTAGAAGGTAACACACATCTGCACTCAATCTCATTAAAATCAGATCTATATCATTTCAATACTTTTCAAAGGTAGGATCTGATAACGAACTATTGTAATACACCTTCAGCTAATTTAGCGACCAATCAATCAAATCGTGATTTATACAATTCTGAAAGTTAAATTTAATCGGATAACTGGCGAGTGTTTTGATTAGGTAGCAATAAAAGCTGACGAATGCGGTTTGTAAGAACTAATTTGATAGGTTTATCAATTTTTGTGATAGGTGTACCAAAATTATCTAAATATAACTAAAAGGGATAATCTGTTCTGTTTCTGTTTCAGATCTTACCGTGTAAAGTATTTGAATGTTATCGATATGATTTTAATGAGATTGATATGAGCTCTAAAAGACATCAAGCTGAATGTTATCGTAAATTAATCTTAGGACATATTTAAGAAGGAATTCGAGAAGAAGACCTAAATTTAATCCTTCGTCAAAGTTACGGTCGTTAGAAAAGAAAGAAAAGTTCTAGACAAGTCGACACATCCGTTTAAGAAAATTGGTGATAGTGGGATAGAGTATAAAGTAGAAAAATTTACCACGAAATATCAGATCACATGGCAATCACGTGTGGAGTGATGTCATTTGTTATTGTTTTTAGACTTTTCTGCTTTCGTATGTTTTGCGATAATTTTAAACGCAGTAAGTCTACTATAGAGACCGGTAATATACATATGGACTGTATCACTTCCGAATGAGTTTTGAAGAGACACGGGACCTTGAAACCGTCGGTAATATAAACTTTAAACATGTATTTAAAGCAAACATCATTGACAACACTTACCAATAACTCTCGAGAAAATACTCACTGTGATTTCATCAAAGATGAAATTATCCTCGCAATTGCCACGAGGGATTGAACCATAGTCGTCATCTTCTAAACTCAGCAATGTTGAAAAAGAATAAGGGTCCCGAAATTCGGGGTTATGGTAACATTGCAAATCGTTGTATGTGATGCCGTTACAGAGCGCACAGAACGTATTTCTGAAAACAACAAACCCAAAAGGAAATTCGATCTTTATGTAAGATTCATACATGGCGCATGCGCGTTCATGTAATATGTTTTTGGTCATAAATGCTCCTGTTACATTGCACTTGTTTACCTTCAGCACACAGTGTCCTATTTCACCGTCACTAAATGGTCTTTCAAATTCTATATAGCATGTATCATTTTCTTGCACAGTTCGAATCAAATCTTGCTCGGAAGAAGCGCTCACAAAGTAGCCATCCATACAATAAAGAAGTGGTCTCCAAACTTTCAGGACTGAACTATCTCTTAGCTTGTTACATATTGCACAATGCTTATTTCGATATGTGGTCATCGTGGTTATATCTGTAACAGGGATGACATCACCCAGACTAAAGCGCCCATCAAAATATTCTTTTTTGCACTTTTCCACAATCGAGGTTTGGGAGTCACTAGGACACTTGTTGACAACGTTGGCTCCTAAGCCAATGTACAGTTGATGCCTGGTTGCCAACCGCGTAGGTACACATTCTGTTGAGGACCTTGTTATTATTGACAGCTCATCTGCGCTGAGTTTTACTACATCTTCACTTAACTTATCCGGGCAACAGGAAAGGTCTTCCTCGCATCCGTCGTCACAGCTACAGTTATCACAACAAAATCTGCCCGAGCTCGAATAATTTAAGCACGTTAAAGCAACGCCACAGTATCTGATTTGCTCGTGCACAATATCCCTTTGGTCTTTAAGCGTAAATGCTTTCAAAATTTCAGACAAGTCTCTCTCCGATAAATTGTCATCGGTAATGTTGCCTCCCTTAATCCAATCACGACGAGAGAAACCATGCGTCTGTCTGGTCGACTTGTCCGTTGTGTCTTTAGTACGAAATGCCTTACTGGTAAATTCCGTTGTTTTCTCGGATGTTTCAGCAGTGCTCCTTTCGGATATACATCCAACAATTATCACAGAAGAGCACCAGTTCGCGAAAACAAAAAGAAGGATCATTCCGGGTAAAATGTGACACATGGTTTCTTAATCCTAAGGTGGAAATGCATATAGTAGCGTTTTTAATATCTTGACGGTTATTTTACTTAGATTTGTGTGCTGTTGTTTTGCGATGTAAATGTTAAGTCGTTAGCATAGAGTACCACTAAACGCTGACTTCGTAATGAAAAAGCTTTATCCAGATGACCGGATTTATATGTATCGGCTGTAACACATCAACAACATAAGTCATCTGGAATGATATTTTCATCTCTGTTTAAGGGATCACAATAACATAAACTTGATTAATTATTGACTTACTAAGTGTTTTATCAACGATCCAAAATACATCTCCCTACTCCATCACCAAACGTCCATCAAGCTAATTGAATATCGTGTCGATTTAGAGCTGTATCTAGCTAATCCTAGTCGTGAAAGTATAATGGTCAATTAGTTATCACTTTGATTCCTAATATCTTATGTGTGTCAACGACCAGAATAAATCGAGGTCAACTGAGAAATGTATAAGTCGGAAGTTGACTTCATCTGTACACTTTTTCGTATTTAAAAACAAAATCGCTCCAACATTAAATTCAATTCTAACTGAATATAAATAAACTTTATAAGAGTATGTTCATTTAATTTCAGGCGAGTGTTTCAGATGTTGTTAAATTTAAAGTTATGACGAAACATCTGTAAACCCTAGATCTAACACATTTAAAAAAAAAGAACATATTTCAGAGAATCATTTATCACGACCGATTATTTGAAGGAATTAAGTCATTATTTAAATATATCTATCAAAAGAGAAAGAATCATTTGGCTCTGCGGGTCTTTCATAAGACCAGTATTTCTGGGTAAACATTGAAATTTTAATGTGGGCGCAATTGCGTAGTGCTTATGGTGTCAAGAGGTTGCGGGTTCGAGCCCCGAAGGGGGGTCTTTCTTCTGACCTTCATTTGTTGACACTAAGTACTGGTTCTAACCAGGATACGGACTCAAAAGTGTTTATACTACTATCAACATAATCGAGCTAAAATAAATGTTTAAACTAAATGTCTCCCCTAGTATGACGCTACGTAAATTCAGCTTTTACAAAGATAACTTGTAAAGGTCTACTGTACATAGCGCTCCGCTTAGTTCAAGCCAAGTTCGTGGCTTATTGGTCGGCTTCAGTGAATAGATATTCATTATGATGTTGTCTTGGTGACTGGGACTACGCAAAAAGGCTACACAATAAATGTAAGTGCATAATTTAGTCTAGTTCTTATTTTTATAAAGACCGTAGTATTATATAGTGGATATATTGTCTGCTTTGTACTCAGATATTTTGGGTTTGAACTCCATTTGGGGCGTTTCCCATGATTTCTTTCAGCCTCGAAGTACTATTTACCCCGTGTATGAGTTCGTAAGTGTCACACAGAGGCTTTTTACGTAACCGAGTCAAACTAAATAGTTTTAAAATGAAAAGGACAAACTAACTATATTACCTTAAGTGTTGAGTGTCTCTAGTCTTACATTAAGTTGCGGGTTTAAGAGGTACATGTTTGTTTTTCTGTTTACGTATATATATGTTAAGGCTGACGGATGGCTCATAAAGAATGAAGTGGATACAGAGATCTTCTGTATAATTCTTTAGTTATTTAACGTACCCAGTGTACCAACTAGTACACAAGGGGCTGAAACCAGACCAGCGAGCAAGTTAACAAGATGAATATCCCGAACTCATCATTGATTCGTTTCTTGGTATCCTCAGTGACACCCTGACACAATGGACAGATTTCTAAAATCTCTCTTCAGCCTTCCAGAAATCAAACTGAAACTATTTGACCACTTACTACCAAGTCTGGACCAGCAGGTCAAACGAATTCTTCAACCATTTAAAGACACAGTCTCTGAACTAGAAACAAAACTGAAATCTTCAAATGACCGATGCATCGAACTAAAAACAAAGCACGACGAGCTTGAACAATTTACTCGTCGCCAAAATGTTCGAATCTCGGGCATTCCGGAGACTGAAGATGAAAACACTGATTACCATATCGTCACGTTCGCTAAAAACGTCATCGGCGTAGACGTGAACCTCCAAGAAATTGACAGAAGCCATTGCATTGGCAAAAAGTCTCATAACAAACCTACGAGAGACATAATTGTCAGATTCGTGTCATACAAATCTTAAACAAAGCTGCTCAAGTCTAGACGTGCCTTAAAAACCTACAATCGTGAACACGGAATGTCCCTTTTCATCAGCGAGGACCTAACCAGATCACGCTACCAATTGGCCTTTGAAGCTAGAAAACTTAAGCGTGACGGAACTATCAAGGACACGTGGACATGCGATGGGAAATATTTATCAAAGCACACAATGATAATATTTCTGTATTCACAAATCTCACACAGCTGCCGAAAGTCCAAGTCACGGATAACCGTTAAAGGTTCTACAGTCATGTTATCATAGAAAAAACCCGCCAATGTAAATATGTGTCTTCTGTGTTCTAAAATATGTGTTAAATCTAAAATCCAATGCATATGTTCTTCTACCAGTGTTATGTTATTTGTATTATTTTATATGTAAAAACAACTGTTTGAATATGGAAAGAGTTGAATTTCTGACTCTCAATATTAGAGATATAGAAACTGTGAAACTATCTTAAATTATAACGTCTACTGTAGTCTAAATAATGGAACACTTTCTTGTGCAACACGACACTGTTTTATTTGTAAGATATCTATCTTAGTTTATTAGTTAAATGCTCCCAAGTTGTTCATTTAGATGTTTCCCCTAAATGAATACAGGCAAGCGATGTATGCTGTCTGTATATCTACATAGTTTTCTTTCCTTCACTTATACCACAATCGTGTCCTATGCTAAGAAATGCGTGTAATTCTTGAACCTATTTGGACATGACAGGTCAAGCGTGCACAGTAAGCAGTGTAACAAGATTGATATTGAAAGTTAATGTTGCTGAATTGCCGTAATTTTAAACAGTTGTAGACAGACTGTACTTGTTTTAGCTCGTGCATTTACACCCGAGAACTAAATGGAACATTTTTTTCTTAATTACGTCTTGTACTATTCAATTATTATGCGAGATAAATTCTGAAATCCTAATTAAATTATCTAAATTTGTTAACCATGCTTTAGTCAAACGTGGAAAGAAATGGTACAGATGTGTAATATCCGTTCTTTTGATAGTAACTGTTATTTGTAATTTATATAGGAAGTGTCTGTTGACACGTATTTTTTCCGGGTGTTTCCGTCAAAAGTTACGGAATTACCCGAGTGCTGGTGTGGTGTATCGGATTTATCTTGCGGTAAGTAGTGGTGTTCCTTTTCCAATATAGACCAGTGTATTGCAATAACCATGCCTTTTTTACGTTTAAGCCGATAATATTGGCATATTCCATAAACAATTAAATCAAAGATTATTTAAAAAGAACCGAACTTACCAAATGAAGAATAGAAGTTCCAGTATAAAATCCCATTACAGTCACATTAAAGTCCCA
>JAULCC010151904.1:0-10650 GCA_032358795.1 Nuttallia obscurata
ACTAACACTATAGAAAGCTTGAAGCAGTTAAGACATATCAAAGTTCATACAATCTGAAATATTTAGTCAAATATTTAGTCTATGTGAATGATTACATTGCTTATGGAATACACACACTTCTAGCACAACTACTTGTAACTCCTCAACTCTGTAGTTCTGGATGTTTCTTCTTGTTGTGTTCCATAAGGCGTCGTTTTGGATAAATAGCCATAAAATATATGTCACATATACTACAGTATGGTGGGGACTCATTAAGATGGACTTCCATATGTTCCCTGAACTTGTTCTCTTGGTCTAACATATCTCCACATATTCTACACTCAAACTTTTTCTTCTCAATTTTACCCTTTATAGCTAACCTCTCTTTCACTTTAGCTATCTCGGGATTGTCCATTTCCTCTTGTTCCTTAACAGCATTCAATTCCAGTTGTGAGGACTGTGTTGACCGTACTTTCATTTTCCATTTGGATAATGCTGATTCAAAGGACATTTTTTTCACAGGAGGAGGAGTTTTAGTCGACTTTGACTTATCCTCCGTCTCAGAATCACTTAGTCTTTTCACATCAGAGTTATTGTTTTTGTGTGCAGTGTCATTATTAGACAGTTCAGCATCACTATCCCCAGGTATAGGAGAACTTCTCTTCTGCGTTTTCTCCTTCAAACTTTCTTGTTCACTCGTGGGACTTTCAGTTTCCACTTTGTCATCTTCTGAAGCCTTTTCCCCATTATTGCCTTTATTTTGAGCTGCTAGATCCGGTTTGGAATTGGTCTCAGACTTTTTAGATGAGGTAGATACACTTTCCTCTGACTGCTTGTCAGTATCTGTATTCTCAAGTGAATCCCTTACATTGTTTGTTTTAGATCTGCTACTATTATAACTAGATTTTGGACCATTCTTACTTTTCTCAGAAACAGTTTCTGTAACAGTGACACTATCATTATTGGATTTGACCACTTCGCTTTCAACTTCCTTACCCTGATTTTTCCTAGCCTTATTGCTACTTGACATGATGTTTCCATTTAAATTCTTTACATTCCCTCCATTCAAAGATCTATCACCAGTATTGTTTGATGAAGTGCTGCCTATTGAGGATATATCTTTGTCATCACATTCATCCTGACTGCTTGTTGCCATTGCCTCACTTTCTGCTGCATTGCAACCCATGGAAGTGTCACAGTCTTTAGCCATGGACATTTCAGAATCTGGAACCGAACTAGTCATTGAGATATCACCAGTGTCGTTCAACTCTGACTCAGTCTTAGAAACATCCATAACACTATCCTCATCATTCACAGGACTGTTAGAGTGGATTTTAGTGTGTATGTACAAGTCACGTTTCTTTTTAAATGATTCAGAACAAGTTTTACAAGAGAATGGCTTGCTCTCTTTCTCCTTCTTCTTCAATTCCTTCTTGTGAGTTTCTACATGCTGCGTGTAATTCCATTTGTTGGAGATTGCCTTGTTGCAGTATTCACATACCTGCACAGTATTTGGCTTCTTTTCGGAACTTGTTTTTTCAGATGTGGACTTGCTTCTTGGTGTAGATTTCTTCTCAATCACAGGAGAAGATTTCTTCTCAATCACAGGAGACTTTTCCAACTTGTCTGGCATTTGTAAGGGTGAAATTCTTACCATAAGCTTTGACCCTTTTATTGGTGTGCTAGCCGACATCGGCTCCTCCTCTGTTACAGTTCTAGATCTGGTTCTCAAGGTTGGAGTTCCTGAGCTGCGAGATTCCCTTTGATTCCTAGGAGTTGACGGACTTTGCATCTCCTTTGCCTTTCCAGTTGCTGGACTGTTAGTTTCTGCTTTGACAGGAGATGATACGGGCTTGTAATCTTTATGCATTTTTTCAATGTGAACACTTCTATTCCATTCTCTATTAAATGCAGATTCACATACAGGGCATTTGTATGGTTTTTCACCTGAATGTGTTCTCAAATGCTCCTCATAATGACGCTTATTCCATGTTCTTGTAGAACACACTGGACAAGATTTTCGATATTTTTCTCCCGGTTTAAGTTTGAACTTCTGGATTTGTTCTGGTGTCATTTGTACAGCTGATGATGTGGGTGCTTTTGACTTCTTAGGACTTTGAACACTAGGGGATTCAGACATCTCTGTGTCATCAACAGGCTTCCTTTTCAAATGCCTCCTTACTGACTCACTTGGGGGCTTTGCTTTAGTATCTGTATCTGCATTGTCTTTATTTTTGTTAGCTGCTTCTTTAATTTTGGAACCTATTGGCACAGTTGACCTTAACACTCTCAATGGCTTCTTTTTCTGTCTTATCCTCAATCGTTTCAGCTTATGCAGGGCTTTCTTAGACACAACTGTTTTCCTTGTTCTAGTGCCCTTGTGAGTGTACTCCTCCTCAGATGTTGAAACTTCTTCATCATCGTCATCATCATCATCATCATCTGCAGAATAAGTAGACTTCCTTTTCTTTTTCTTCTTTGAAGATGGCTTGTATTCCTCATCTCCTTCATCTACATCAGAACTTTCAGACTTTCTCTTCCCCTCTGGAACATAGTCTTCATCTGATGTATCAACTTTTGCCTTTTCATTTTCCTCATCTTCCAGTTTCAAAGCCTCTTCATCATCAATATATTTCACATCCTGGACTTTACTTACACTTGTGTTAGCACCTTTCTCTCTCCCTTTCTTTGGGGTTGTGCTAAACCAAATTTCTGCCTTCTTATTAGCCTTCAGTAGTTCATTCAGCTCCCTGATTTCACTAAGATAGTCAGAAACGACTTCCCCGTACCTTCCTGTTCTAACATCAAACTTCAACCCCTCACCGTCAAAGGTCCAAACTACACGTATGTTGACATCATGATACACCCGAGTGTGATTTTCCAGAATTTTTTCACTTGTAAAGTTTATACTGCAAGTTTTACAAGTGAATGCTTTTAGCTTGAAATGTTCACTGTGATGCTGTATGTAGCTCTCCCTCGATTTGATGCTGACATTACATATGGGGCAGCTCTTGGGGAATGGCAGTTCATTTTCAAGATGCGAGACCCTCTCATGAGATTTCTCATGGAGAACAAGAATGTTTTTCTTGGAAAACTCACGACAACAAAATTGACATTGTAGCTTCGTTTTCCTGTGAGATCCCATGTGTTGGAGATATTTATCTTGCCTGAATTCTGCAGCACAGATCGGACAAGTTAGCAGTTTGATGATATCAGTTCTTTTTCTTTTTCCTGTGTCAGAGGCTTTGTTATGTTGTTTTTCCTCCATTTCAATCTTCTCAATCTCAGATGTTACAATTTCATCTGAATGAAGCATTTTTCTATGATGTAAATATGTGGGTTTCTTTGTGAAAGAATATTTGCATAAATCACAATTGTAAAAGCAATGCACTTTCATATGTTCATACAGTGTGTCTCTTTTTAAGCACTGGTTACAGAGTTTGCAGTATAATATCTCACTTACAACATCACTTGCTTTCTTAGATGAGGAGTCATCTTTCACCTCTGCATTATTTGTGGCATCCAATTGTTGGCCCTTCTCTTCGTGGTTTTCATACTCCACTCTTTCTTCTAAGTCTCCTGTCACTGGGTTCAAAACTGTGACTACACATCTTTCTTGTGATTCTTCCATTCTCTCTTTGTTATCTCCTTTCTCTTCAATTTCTTTGCATACCTGAGGGGTATTACCACCGGAATTTTTATGATCATTTAAAACATGGTAAAAGTAAGTCCCTCTACTGGAAAACGAGGCACTACATATCTCACAGTTCATATGTTGTTCATCTGATTTAGAGATGTGTTTTATCTTCATATGTTTTTCTACAGAACCTCTCTTATTAAATGTCTTGCTACATATCTTACAGGTAAACACATTCTCAGATGAGGCTGTATAGGTTTCATTTTCCATAGGTGTGATGTCTTTCAATTTCTTGTAGACAACCGGTACTTGCTTCTGTTGTATCTCTATCCCACCCCCGCTTTTCAAGATATACTTCACCTTCTTGTTACTGTGGATTTTCTTCATGTGGTTAAATAAGGAAGATTCTGAGCTGTAGGACCACAGACAGATATCACATGAGAACTTGGTATGCTCCTCCACAACATGGGACACTAACTTTTCACGCTTAACAACAGAGTAACACACATAACATGTCAGCTGGGCTGGCTGTTTGCCATTGTCCAAATCACGATCACTATGCTGCTTCATATGATACATATAGTAACCTTTTTCTCTCATTGGAAAAGCCATACTACAAACTTCACAATATACTTTCATTGGATCTCTTGTATGAATCTCTACATGCTGGGCAAGTTCTGATTTCTTAGCAAATGATTCATCACACTTAGAGCAGCTAAATTTCAACTTGGTTTCTTTTGCAAAACTTGACTCGCTCTCTAACGCTTTCTCAGATTCTCTGTCCTGTTTCTCCTTCAAGTTCTTGGCTTCTTTTTTCTTCTTCATCTTTTCAATCTTTTTAATTTCTTTCAAATTTTTCATTACCTCTTTTTTCTTTTCTTCCAAGTCTTTCATTTGATCTATCATTTTGGCCGCAGCAGTTTTCTCTGTGTCTTCCACTTCTTTCTTTCCAGAACTTACATCAGGCAGAGATTCTTCCTTATCCTTTTCATGATCTTCTTCCAGACCACTGTCCTTGTCTTCAGATTCTTCCCTTGTCCTACCAGATTTACTTGCATCCTGTTTTTCATTATCACTGTTCTCGCTCCCGCTCTTTGTATCACTGGAATCAGCAAGCTCACGCCAGTGATCTGTCATTAGATGTTCTACATATTCCGTCTTCTGCACAAACACACGGTCACATTTATCACATGTGTGTACAGTGTGCGATGTTAAATGTTCAACAAGCTGATTCTTCCCAATTTCCGCATCACAAACCTGACAGTCTATTATCTTTTCAATCTCATGATCAGCTTTCTGCACTATCTTACTCACAGTTGAATCCACTAATGGTTTTGGTTCCATGCTCGAGACTTTACTTTCAGATCCATCTTTACTATGTTCAACTTGCACATGATACAAATAATTTCCCTTATAACTGAAGTCTTTCTCACAAATCTCACAATAAAACAGCTTGATATTTCTCTGGTGCAAAGCTTCATGTCGTAAACACTTGGATTTTTTGTTGAAGACAACTTTACAAACTTTACACTCAAACTGTTGCTGTTCCACACTGTGAACCTTCATATGTTCAGCCAGGAAGCTTGCTTTAAGGAATGTCTTACCACAGGTGTGACAGGTTAGATTGTCTTTAGCCTTAAAGGCCACAGCAGGAGGGGCTGCGGTACTGATATGTACATTATTGCTTACAGAGACTACTGGATCTGGTGACATACTGGTATAGGTGTTGTTAACATTGACGACATTGTTTGTGCTGATGGGTGGTTGTGGAGAAGGAGTTCCAACTTGGGTGGCATTTTCCATTGCAATTCCTTCACGTGCATGGATCTTCATGTGCTCAGAGAGTTCATTCATATCTGGAAATGGAGCAAAACAGACGTAACACTCACATTCTTGCAGGCCCACACTCATTGGTTTTGAATCGATGTTGACAGTTGGTACTGGCTCAACGCTGAGTTTGTAGTAGCTGTAGTCATGCTGAACTGGGGCTGGTTGTGAAGGCACAGGTGTGAATACCTGGGTCTGTGGCTGACTACCTTTGTATATGTCAGTGTAGGTCAAGTGAGGGGAGGCATGTCCACTCTGGTATGACCTACTTACCTCTGGCTTCTCTGGGAACTTATTAATGATCTCCCTTGTATTTTGCAGCGGAATATGACTAGGTTTTGGAAGGCTGATCTGGTAGTGGGAGTTGGTTGCCATGGAAACAGGATGCGATGGGATGGGTGGCTGACCATAATAAAGTGTCTGTTTTGGGCTCGGACTTGGTTGTCTTTTCTCCAGTTTTGGGTCTGGCTGACTTATGACTGGCTGGTTGTAGTAGCTGATGGAGGGAGGACTGGGTATCTTCTCCATGTCATACTTAGATTGACCTTGACCTCCTAATGGCTGGGGGTAGTAGGGTGCTGGGGCTTGGCTCAGCAGCTTACTCAGATTATACTGTGGTGCATAGTTTGGGTGGGTCTTTTCAACTCCACCCAATGAAGGATAGTGAGTTTTCGGGATACTATAATACGGATCTGGTTTTGAGTAAATTTGGCTGTCCAGTTTTGGAAGATTCTGGTTCCTGTTTTCCATGGGAAGGTAATCATCTGGACGTAAGCCTGGTTGTACCTGGAACGTTGGTGGTGTGGAGGTCTGTATTTTGTTTGAGAGATCCTGGGTATACATGGGACGGTTAACAGTGTCCAGGTAGGGGGCGCTACTGTAAGCAAGGGCTCGGGAGTCCACAGGAAGGCTTCGGGTGTCAGTAACAATGCCTCTTGAATCAACAGGCTGAAAATAAAAACAGACAAAATTAGAATAGCTTAATGGTTAATTGCAGTGGGTTTTACATTTGTACTGACAAATTAAATCTAAGTTTTAAAAGTAAGAAATGCTCTTTAACTTAGATGATTGCCAAAATTTTGTCATATATATATTTGTTATAGATTCTCTCAACAATTCTCTTGGCAAATCAGGTTAAACTTTCAGTAAGATTAATGGAAGAGCTTTCTAGAAATCTTGTGATTTTTTATTTTTAACCAGATTTATGACTAAGATTAAAAATCTTAAAGGCTAAAAACCAAAAAAATATTTGACTGCTGAGAACATGACTTCTTTTGAAAGTTATTAAATACATGCACATTTTTGTGTGAAAATACTGAAATGAGTAGTCATACTAAAAACTTTCACTAATGCTATATTTTGAATTATTATCTCCACATTTTTCAAAGATTTAAGTTTTAATAAAGTAAAGATTTAACTATGCACTTTTTGGTGTAAATTTCTGAACCCTATTTGAGTATTCTGAAAATATGTATGAAACTATCTGTCAGAGGTGAACTGACAGTAGGGGTATGTACCGGTATTCTTTATAATTATATATCAAATACCTGCATTCTAAGTTTGATAGGCATATGGAAATGAGGTTTTTCATATAAATTATCATGAAACAAAAAATTTCAACACCAGAAAAAAACATCTTATACAATTTTTTTCAGACTAACTGTCAGAGCGAAATCGATTTTCATAGGCTACTTTTACTTTGAATTAAAAAAGCAGATTTTATTGGACATTTTCGTAATGATCAGAGAAGAGAACTTGATTATATGTGCATGGTCTGACACTGTAATGCAAAATTCATGAAGTTCTCAACATTGAAAGAAGGCAATAATATATAAGGAAATAACCATATATATATCGTCAAGTGCCCTATTTCAGTAACGACCTTGTTTCGGTGACTTTTCTAAGCGCATGCAATAGAAAGACGTATTCAGTTGTATGACGTCATAGATTTGTGTAGTCTATAAGGTAAACATAGAAGTGACCTTTCGCCCAGTTTTGCAGAGAAAATGTGCTTCAAACATGTAATTGAATCAAGTTTATATTCCACTAATAGAAATATGCTAATTTTCTTACTACCTTTTTACTTCTTCCAAATACATGCCTTTTTGAGGTAGTTTTACTCATGTTTTTTCTATATTTACACTAGAGCTACTCTCTGTCGTCTGCGGTAGCTATTTGCATAGTACACAAATGTCAAGGTCGTTTATCTTTCACTAGAGGGGTGTTCAAAATGTAATACCATCCTTAAAAGAATTTTTTTTTAAAAATATTCTTTCTTTTTGAAAAAAAAATCAAATGTTAATGTCAAACAAAGAAGCAATACTTATATCTAAATGTGTTTTCCTTATTTGTTTTTCTGATAAAACCTAAGAAAACACCATCCAAATACTTGTCATTTTCCCCAACTGCTATGCTTAATGTTTACAGTTTTGGTGCAAAATCTTTGCACGTCATTTTGAAGATTAAGCACAAAAAATCATGGTAAAATAATAAATGTAAATAAGTTGAGTTTTAGTTTTATTGTCTAAATAATTTTGTATCTTGAAATAATCTGTTGGGACTTTCTGAGAGGCCCTCATCAATATTTCTATTGGGGGTCACCAAAATAGGTGACGTCATCATTTCTGCAGTCCTTTTACAATAACCATAAATAATCTGCTTTAAAAGTTAATAAAATGGACTGGTGACATAAAAACATTATAAAATTGAGGGAAAATAAATCATTTGAAGGTGTGTACAAGCATTATATATTTTTTAAATGTAAGATTGGTTCAGTCCTGCAAAGAACCTTAGGCTCACCGAAACTGGGCCACCGAGGATATATGGTTGAATAATTCATAATTAATTTCAGTTCATAAACTATTTTGATAGGACACTGTGCATATTGTTTGTTTTGGAATTTAATGTCGCTTTAACAGTATTTCAGTCATATCGGGACGTCCAGCTAATTACATGTGGAGGAAGACCCCGGCGGACCTCTGTACTCTATTTCAGGCACAGAGTGCAACCGGGTAGAACCACCTACCTACTGCAAGCCATCTGGCAAGCTTCCTCACTTGAAAAATTCGAAGGGCCCAGACTGAGATTAGAACCCACAGCGGTGAGGAGCTGAGAGATTGCAAGCCAACGACTATAACCACTCGGCCATGGAGGCCCCAACACTGTGCATATAGTGATAGAGAAGATTGCCTAGCATTTCTAGCATACATCAAGTGCAGGCTAATTTATCTAAATTATTTCTACAATGTTATTTGAAGAGTTGAAAAAATAGAAGTTTTTCCACATTTTACTTTATTTTAAACAATCCTTGCAGGCTGTCAACAAATACTTATGTACAAATCAATAAATAGTGTCTGTACTCTACTGTATTGAGTTTAACAGTTTAGTGATAACACTGAAGAAATTCATTTGTCCATAAATAGTCAACATTTATTCAACCCAAATAGAATACATGGTTATTACTCTCTGTTTATCATTGGTGAAAAATACACAATAACCGTTTTGTTTACAAAAATGGAATCACAAACTTTGAACAATACAAAGAATGACAATGAAATATAGGTGCTTCATATATAACATTGCATAAGTAGCTTGTTTTGAAACTAATCAGAGTGGTTCATAAAATTGAACAGGCGTACCAGTAAATACATAACAGGTGGCTGGGATTATGCCGTGTCGATAAAAATCAACATGAGTGACATCACAGCCTGTGTTTTCAGCCTTTAAGGACATAGTCCGCTGATAGGTCATATTTATTTGCAAATTCTAAAGATGACATCATTTTCTTTAAAAGAAATGCAAAGCATAAGACTTGCTTGTATGTCCTTCAAGTCCTGTGACAAAGTTGAAAGGATATTTCAATTTTTGAAAACTTTCCCTTAAACTGTGACTTGAAATTTGCATTAACATTCCTGTGATCCACCATTAGGAATTGAAGTATTCGTAGTCTTTTTACATTCAGGGAACTTGATGTCAAAGCAGTTTGAATTAAATGGATAAACTCATTTTAGCTTTTATGTAATTTCATTTAACTAGTAACTACTGCATGAAAAATTGAAAAAGTCAAATGACATATTGAATATTGATCATTTTGTATTGCTACAAATGTTGTATTGAATTATGACAAAAGCAGGGCCCTAATTGACAGAGGGATTGACTGAGAGTATAAATAAGAGCAGCCCAATCAGTAAAGCAAAAAAATGCTATCGATAAGTGTAATTAATCTTGATAAAACTAGCAAGTTTTGAAATTTTCAGTTGTAGCAATTCCAGCATATTTCTTTTCAAACTTAAAAGGTAGTTACACAAAAGATGAATACATTCTTGAAACACTAAAACCTTTATAAACTGACCTGAAAGTGTCTTTATATACACATTTTGATAGAAGACAACACTATGCTCTATTGTAATGAAGTTCTATGATCAAATAGAAAACCTTTTCCTGATTGCATTTTTTTCTGTCAAGTTTATCAGTATTCTGTTACAAGATTGTATAAAAAAGTTTAAAACAATAAAAAAGAAAATTGGCCAAACACTATAAACCAGCTAACCACATGTACCTGCATATTTCTGGCATCCAATGGCATGGATCTAGAATCCATAGGCAATGTCCTGTTATCAACAGGTAGACTTCTCATGTCCATGTTCAAACCCCGACTGTCAATAGGAGTGGATCTGTTGTCCAACACTACAGATCGGTTGTCTGCCTCAGTTCTATAAAAAAAATAATGACAAATTATTCATGCAATCTTTTCGATCACAATGAATTACAAGCTTTCTACAATGAACATGGTCAAAAACAGTTCCCATGTGTGTTGTGAAATGCTTCATTTAGCATATAAAACTTTCACTGTGGGACCATTTTACGTTTTTTAAGATGCCCATGTCTTTACATCAATGTGGTTTCATCAATACTTATGCTACCAATCAAAACTTTAAGGCAGACAATAACATGTCAGATTTTTTGCAGTTTTTTCTGTGTGTGCAGTTTTAAGTAACAGAATGAAATCCCTAAACATGCAGTAAATTCTGACACACAAATATCAACTAACAAATGGGCTGAGATAAAATGTAAACTTGTAAAACAAAAATGACAAGCAAGGAGGTTTTCAACTCATGTGCAATTGGTGCTTTTATTTTCGTAAACAATCATGACAGAGTAAGTAAAAAAAAGAATGTTACTTTAACTGCAAATAAAACTAAATCTCA
>JAULCC010152015.1:0-13446 GCA_032358795.1 Nuttallia obscurata
TCCACCTTTAATGAGCTGGACGTCGCGATATGACTGAAGTACTGTTAAAGCGACGTTAAAATTCCAAATAAAAATTAAACAAACATATCCAACCGACTCTATCTACTAGTATGCATCGTTGCATCATCGTTGCAGCCATAGTAGGTATATTTAGTTTGGGTTGTTTCACAAAAGATTATATCTTTGGGTTTTGGTCTATAGCGTCCACATCACACCACTAAACAGGCTCAATAAAAAATTTAAAAGGTCCTTCGATCACTTTAGACTAGTACATATTTTTCAGAGTGATCAATAATCACTCATAACTAACAATGGTATGTGTTCATAGATGGGTTTAAAGGAAGAATTACAGAAATACTTCAAACAAGAAATATCTGAGGACGCACGCATACAAACCATCTTAAGTTTATCTTATGTATACGACAAGTATAATCTGGATGTATTGCCTCAAGCGCTAAAAGCGTATATATATTGACACGAAACGCATACATTGTTTACCTTTAACCCTATCGCCTTTGTGATATTTCGAAAACATTTTGAATCCGGATGTTACGCCGAGTAACTCGACGTCTCACCAGGATCAAAACTGTTAAACCTCATTTTATGTTTTTGTTAAACAGAATGTCAAGAAAAAACTACTTTAAACATTGAGAAAGACGTCGATACATGTAATGGAGAGAAACTGTATGAGACTTGCTCTTCCGTTTCATTCAATTACCTATGTGTAATATTCTATGCTGTGCCTTCTGAAATAAAAATATATTTAAACTAAAATTACTTGGCGCAAAAAGGGTTAAACTCATTTTATTATTGGAAGTGTTAATATGTTCAGCCTTTGTACAAACACTCTAGACTTGTGGTCAGTCAGTTAACTATGCATCAAAAATTGCTTCATGTATACACACATCACCTACATTATATATTTCGGATGTCCGAGAAGACGACTATGTTGACGCACGGGACAAACAACCAGCGCATCGCTCACGATAATGTGAAGAATCGTCTGCTTGAGTACATAAAAAGTCGTAAAAAACTTATGTTGGTCTTCCACTGACATTTACAAGATGACATATACGTAGGAGTTGTACGGCATCAAATTGTAGCTTTTTCAATGCAACGGTGGCAGAGTTTTGTTTTTAGAACAGCAGAGGGTCTTTTTTAGGGCTGGTAGTCGTCATAGTGTCTGTAGCAGAAAAGGTGAACGCTAGCGCCCTTGAATGTGATAGGATTGGATATGGTTCAATGTTGGTCTTTGGCAGTATTTCTTACAATTCAATTGCAAAATGTATTGTCATTGGTGACCGCTTGGTTACAGTAAAGTATAAACAAACGCAAGGAAGTTTTCCAGACTCATGCCATCCTTATAATGTCACAGAATGGTAAGACAGTACAACATGATAACGCTAGACCTTACGTCGACAAGAGTATGCAGCTAATTTGTTATCACATAAAACGTGAAAGTCTTTGAAGGGCCAGATTATAAAATCTACACCTATCAACCATATAATATTTATAAGGTTTTCTCGAGCGTCAGATCAGTTGTCGCTTTAACGTATCGGCGAGGTTACAAGATGACCTCCTATGCGTCAGACCATGCAGTGAAAAATATCTCTTTCATCAGCTCTTTGGCATCAGGAGTGAGAACATGACTTGCGTCGAGTGAGGAACCTTCTCGGTACTGATATCGTCTCACTTTTAATGAGGAAATAGTTAAGGTGTTATTGTTCACATGCATGGGAAAATCACACTATCGTGGGAGATTTTATTCACTAATTGTAGATATTTAAACTCGAATTAACTATTATACTTTCAAAACAAAAATGATTATACAATATATACATTAACATATGTATGTTTTTTTGTTTCGTGTCAGTATACATTTATTAATATCAGTATGGATGTTATGCTAGGAATGGTATTTCTAGAAATGAAAGATACTGCCAATGAGAGTAGTATGTTGATTCAGGTGACACATATAGGTTTGTTTATATTTGTTCGATAAAACAACTTGGGGAAAAAAACTTAGTCACGAGGAAGCAAAATCATAATTTCGAGTCACTGCTCCCACTATATCCCATAGCTTTTATTGATTTGTTTAACATTTCTAAACAAAATAACTTTGTCATGCACATGTTCATTTGCTTCGTTTTATTGTTTATACTTGTTCTTGGTGCCACAACGATATCGTAAGGTGTCTACAACAAACTATGCTCCTCTATTCCTGATTTATTCTGTTCTGTGCTGTTCATTAACGTTTGTTCACAGGCTTATGGTTTATTGGTACATAAAAGTGTAGATTCCTTTGAAATATTTATGGTACAATTAAAGCTGTTTTAACTATTTAGACTGTGCTTGCGTAAACATTTCCTTTCACTTTATATATTTTAGGTGAATTGCATTATTTTCTAATAGTGTTTCTTTTGAAAACTTCCATGTGTGGATGACTACATGAAGCGCCCAAGATTAGCTGAGACGGAGAAAAAATAACTATTGTTGGAGAAGAAACAGATGATGATGTTGAATTGTTGAATTCATTTCTTGATAAATTGAAATTCAATTCAATACATATATTTGAGACAGTGCAGGATTTGATGACTATTTATTTGTAAAGTTATGGCATACACATTTTCACGATAGGTGAAAAAGAATGAAACAATAATATACCGACAAATAACAAGCACATTTAAGACACTTTTTAAGTTATTGTATTTTTACCTGATTATCCGCACATGTCGTCACAGTTGTGCAGTCAGATGGATGGGGAACGTCGATACATTCAAAACAACGAGTGTTTGCATCTGAATAAAACCAGAGGGTAAAAATGAGTGAAAAACGGGAAGAGATTTCCATACAGACGACACAGTATATCATAGCATGCATTCTTGCCATCTTGTTTAGTTGGAAAAAATGACACCCATGTGACAGAAATTATTGCTTATTTTAATCAATTTCTATCATGGTCTCAGAAGATATACATGAAAATGTAAGTGAATGTTTTTATCTTTCACGACTTCTGTATTAGATGGGCAATGTATCTGGGTCAGGTCAAGAGGCCATTTTGATAGTTAATTAAAAGGATATGCGCACAATCAAAGTTAATAAAAGGAAATGATTGAACATTTGTAAAAGTAGTAATTAAATAGTTATAAACATTATAGTGAAACATATCGGAGGGTTATCGTTCTTGATTTCTATAAAAGGCTCTAGAAAATATGGCCGATGGATATTTTGTCTGAGTTCGGGTGAAATCAAACTAAAACCAAATATGATCAATTATATATATTTTCCAACCTGCTTTTGGTTATTGCACATACCTAAAATTACGTCAGTGCAAGGTGAACAAAGCTGAGTCAAAAAAGACAGTTTCCATGAACACACAGGGACAAACAACAGACAGCAATCAAATATTGATTTAAAATATAATATAGCCTCCGGCAAGGAAATATCTGATCTTGCAAACAATTTTGCGCATTAACTACATGTAACATAATTTTTAAACTATAAATAAGAACTTCTTCAAAATTCAGTGTTACATAGCTGATCATTCATTAGCATAAAAGTATACAGAAATCTATGTATCATCTTGCTAATTTTCAAAGTATAAAAGAAAAATAAGATGTACAGTATCTGTTTATTTTGGGAAAATGTCCATGTTTTTGTACACAAAACTTTGATTTTTTACTGATAAACGCCTTCACCTATGGTCCTCAAAACTACCAACTTGGCTATACTTATATTTAATGATTCCAATTTGTTTTGAAGTATATCGGTCAAATATCAAGGCTACAGTGGCCTTGAACACAAATCAATTGAGAATACTTTTAATATAGGAAATTGCTGAAGAAAGTTAACGTATGTAGGAAACTGAGCATATAATTTGCCTATTGTTACTGCTATTTGTTTCATTCATACGTATTCGAGGTTATTATTATCGCCGGCGCACTAAAGTGCGGCGCCTCAAGCAGAATGGGGTATTTTCCTTTACATGGAGGGGTAGGTGACTTTTTTTTCCAAGATTTTTCAATGCAAGATAATTCTATCTGCTGACAATAAAGTTTTACAAAAGAAGTATTTCTAGTCCGTTTTTATTGTTTTATTTTATTACATTTTTGAAATCATTTGTTTATTCCCTCACGTGGTGCACGATTTTTAACGGTCAAGGTCTATTTTAACTAATAAAATATTTGAAACCAGTCTACGGATTATTTCTTTCGGCTTCGCTTCGCAACGTTAGATATGCATAAACAACACACTTGTAGACGTAAGAATCGCTAGCGAAGTGGATAAAAGCATAAGTCTTCGAATCCTTTTCCGATGTCGCGGCGTTGTTTCGAGGATCGGCCGTACCTAACTTTTTTTTCAATCGATCCTTCTTTTTAGATAATAGTGTACATAGCGAGGAAAAAGAAAGGTAATTAAGTACTTTTAGTTTGATACAGTCGTCTTATAATTGTTTTATTTATTGAGTAACATAGTTCCGGTATCATGTCTTACAAATTAAAACGTCTACAAGCTTAATCACTTCTACTGACCGGATAAACTTAAGTTTGTTAGGTTAGACCTATTTAAGGTCATAAGGACCCATAGTCACAAGATAAAAAAATATATCTCCTTTGCTTTTGTTCATTTTTAGCGAGGACCTTTGATGCTTTACATCAATATTTTCTTGTTCTCTGAAGGTTGGGCATTTTCTCACTTTCACAGAGTTATTACTGATAACACAGTTGATGCAGTATTGCATTCAGACCTGAAATCAAAGTCGTGTAATGGCAATTGCATGTTGTAAGAAAAGCACTTCCGGTTTCTAATTTGAGAAGAAACTTAACCCCCGTTTAAACCTGCACGCAAACTCTTTTAGCTAAATCTGGTATTCTGTGCATAAACTAGCTATTGAAATCATTGATATGTTACTGAATGATCAAGTTACCGACAGATACGAATTGTATTGTGTCATTATAAATACCTACCAGATTCCTGGCCTAGAGACAAAGCGATGAGAAGCAGCCACACCACCATTGTTTCTGAAAAGATAAGTTTCAAGTGCAATAAATAGCAAATACGTTTCTGTATGTAAATATATAAATATATATTTATTCAACAGAATAATTAAAAGATACAACTGAATGAGGACGTAATCGAAATATCATGCCATTTGTAAAGAGCGTCTATGTCTGAATGATTCTTTAATATTTATGAGTTAAGATTTAAACATGTTGGGTCACAGCTATACATGAACTGTTTCGCTTCTTACATAAATAAACCCCAACTCTAACACAGTTTTGATGGACATGAATAACGTCATTAATTGTGTGCTTTCACTTTAGGCAGCGGTTATATGTTCCTTGTTTATAGCCATGTTAGAAATCTCTGTAAAACTGGTAAAACTTAGATTCTTGCTTTTACGCAAATGGATACAAGGACGATTATTACTTAACATCTTAAACTCCATTGACAATCTTATCAAATCGAATTAACTGCTGTAGTATGTAGCGTTTACACACTCAGACAACTAGATACTTAATTTGATGAACGTATACTCATGTCATAAGACTATATTGTAATAGTTTTATATTACAATATGTTTGCACTTACACTATATAAAGTCTCAATTTAAAGTCTCTTTTAATTCAAATATAAATGGCATTGTTTATATTTTTAGTACATGTATGTATATATTTGGATGACCTTACCATGATGAGACTTTAATAAAAAAATTAATATACTACATATATAATGTTAAAACTTACGCAGTGATGTTGTCCTTATCGCGTAAAGCTTTCCGGCTTGTACAGGTTAGTGCAGGTGTTCACTTTACACATTTGTGTGAAAGACATTATGTGGGTGACTTACCTTCCTATAAGGCTATATACTGATAACGATAGCTTCGTGTTAATGTCTTGCTGTCTATATTTGTGAACATAAATACACTTTCCATTCATAAATGTAAAGATGTGTCCTTTGTATATAACTTCCTTTTGCAAATGTGCTGAAAATAACTTTTCGTTCACAATTTACAAAAACTGTCCAATATATCGAAACTTGTAGAATTAATGCAAAGGGAAAATGGTATAATTCTGCTGTCAGAAATTCCCTTCTGAATATTTACATGCTGTAATTTTATAGAAGTTGAATTTTTATATGATTATTCTGTTGAACTTACGATCAAACAGATTCGCCTAGCCCGTATCCGTAACTGTTACACTTAACACAATCATCTCTATATGTCTGAGTGTAACAAAGTAATGTTCAGTTCTATTTTTGAAAACTAATCATTGATTTCAACTTTAAATGCCTGAGCGTAACAAAGTAATGTCCAGTCTATTTTTGCAAATTAAACTTGATTTCATCTCTATTTACCTGAGCGTAACAAAGTTATGTTCATTTCTATTTTTTTTTTTTTTGCATACTCAAACTTGTTTTTATCTATATTTGCCTGAGAGTAACAAAGTAATACATAGTTCTAATTTTGAAAAAAAAAACATTGATTCAACTTTAAATGCCTGAGCGTAACAAAGCAATAATCAGGTGTATTTTTGCAAACGAAAACTTGTTTCATCACTATATGCCTGAGAATATCAAAGTTATGTTCAGTTCTATTTTTTGCTGACTAAAACTTGCTTTCATCTCTATATGCCTGAGAGTAACCAAGTTATGTAAAGTTGTAATTTTTAATACTAGACCTTAATTTCAACTTTAAATGCCTGAATGTTACAAAGTAATGTTAGTTCTAATTTTGCACACTGAAGCTTGATTTCAACTCTAAATGCCTGAGCGTAACAAAGATAAGGAAAGTTCTTAATTTGCACACTAAAACTTTCTTTCATCTCTGTGTGCCTGAGTTTGGGTATACCAAAGTGATATTCAGTTCTATTTTTACTTTGTTTTTTCATTCCTTTTCTTTCATCATGTAAAGTTGACAAAAAAACCACAACAAACACAAATGTTTACAAGTTGATAACTATAAAATCTAAATGTATATTTTTAAAGCTAGTACAGAGCGAGATGGAAGCTCACAATCACTCGCAGACACATTTTCCTATTGTGTAAACTAGGTCATACCTCTAAGGCCAAACTGTCTCGTCCAACGCACCAGCTAACCCAATGTGTCGATAACATTGTTCTATACTTGATGCTAAAGATAACGTTTAGTTTGCCCTGTGTTCCAATTTCACTAGATAACCTATGAAATGTCATTGGTGAGGTCACTTAGGTGCACGGAGAGGATACATAAAATCCCTACACCTCCCATTTCTTATACTGTAATTAGTAATCGTCAAATGCCACCTGTAGAAAGAAGTTTGTAGTGTCATACGGTTTAGGTGTAATAACATACCCCCTCCCCCCAGTACAAAAATTTCCCCTTGGATTGTTTATACAATGACAAAGTCCCTCCTTCAGGTTTACACTGGGTGGACAATCCCTTTGGGATTAAATCCCCTAAACTGGATACTGTTCAGAGATAATATTAGTATTGCTTAAAATTAAGCTACTAATATAAACATTACTAAGTCTTACAATTTCTATCCGCCACTGGTTGTGCATTAGCAGTGTCAAATCGGCTACAAATCCAGGTCGCATCTTTAATACTATAGATTGTTCAAACAGAGTCATAATGTACTGTATTCAATATCTATCTTTACTTTTTTAGTGGACGAAACATGTTGGTTACAGTAGGGTAAACAAAACCAACTTTAACGATTCAAAAGAAAACACAGAAAAGTGGCTGTAACTAGAATGTTAATAAGAGGCTCAAATTGTGACATAATTGGTTAACAAGAATATACATGATACCTCTAGCGCAATGAATTAAACAGACTTGAATGCATTAGCATCATTTAGCACGCATTATTATCAAACATCTAAAGCAAACAGTTCAATTAGAAATAACGGTCACAAACCTGGTGAAATTTCCAATACTGCAAAAAGTAAAACTACCACAAGTATACAAAATAATAAACTGAAAGGTCATTTAGGGTAAGACTTTATTTTCGTCAGGTTTTAAGGGGCGTCTATTTATGCTTTCAAAATGTGCTGACCTTTGACAGACAATTCACCAAACGTGACCTCTGTCGAATTTCACACATAGAAATAGCGATAATGTGACATCAAAGAAACTCTGATTTGGACAAGGAAGTTTTGCCTGATATAACCCTTTCCCCGCCGTAGGCGACTCAGTGACATTTTTGCTAACAGTGTGAATCCAGATGAATCTCATCAGGATCCAAATTGTTTGACATCCTGATTCTATTCTCAAACAAACAAATATTAGGAAAATTCCAAATTTGAACACTGAGACATACAGGCGAAAATAAATTGGCACCAAATGTTTAAAAATTCTAAGTATCCTTTTAATACGGCAAATCAATTGCCACGTGACCTAAACTGTTTTATTGATGTGACATTAAAAAACGTAAATAAACAAATAATAGACCCTTGTTTCAAAGCATCTGGAATTCAGAGACACCATTCCTGAATTATTCTTCAATTTCAGGACAAAAGAAAGAATATAGTTTCAATAGTATGCTTAGGTTTCAATATGATGATTTGTCAAAATGACTGGAATAGCTGACGACATATTACCGAGTTGTTTTTTTTCAAATTAGGGTCTACTTTTCTCATATAAAAATGTAAGTCATCGTCGGTCACCCACGATACACTACTGCGTTACTCCTCCGTCGTGTACCATGGGTCATTTTACTGTGAAACTCCCGTATTCATGAATAATAAGTAAAGCAGCTTCATTGGTTCCACAGAAAACTGCTTTGGTAGTCGAGCCAATAAAATTTCGTTTTAGATCAAAGGTTTTAATAACATATGAAAATGGTGGCCGCCATGTGTGCCTATTCTAGAGCCTGTCATTTGTTTCTATTTTTAGAAACAAAATCCCTATATGACGTCATGATTAATTAAGGTAATGCGAATTCATTGGAAAAGAGTTTGAGGTGTGTTTGTCACGCTTTAAACTTGTAAAGGTATGAAAACCAGAGCTTTTCTTGCCTAACCTGTTGATATTATGCAGACCTATAAGTTGCATCTTATCTAATCATTTTATTTCAAATGATAAGTAAATAAGTGTCGCAGACTGTCTCTTGGAGATGTATTTTCCATTGCCTTTCTGTAATTATCACCAAAATATATGGGTTCTATCCAACAATTTCCAAATACGATAGTGACACTGAAATATATATCAATTATATATTTACAATTTAAGTATGTCTATCATCTGTGTAAAGACAACCTTTACAATAAACGGCTGTTTGGAAAAGCGAATTTCATAAGAAAACAGAAATACAATTGTATTGAAATCATGTGATAGATGGTTTTTAACAGCATGTAATTGCAAACTACTATCAACTTTGAAAGTCACAGTTTTTCCTAGTCCATGTAGACTTAATTTTCACTTGCTGAATCGGCAGGCACGGTCGTTTCCCTTGCAATTGAATCGCATTGAATTGGAGCGTCACGTTTTCCGCGTTTGGGGAAATACTCATCCACAAAACTTAAGAGGATATATAGTTTTACATTAGGAGTCGTTGCTTCTTATTACTGGAGGCCGCACGCGCTATCAAAATTAAATATTCTCAGGAAAAAAACTTTGACTTAAAAAATAGAAGTTTCTTTGCAATAAGGTGCTGTTAAAAAGCATAAATTGATTTTAATATTTAGTTTTAGTTTTTTGTCTTTTCAAACCTTCTACCTATGACGTACAATGCTTACATTAACATATTAAGTTGAATGTGTGTCTTTCCGAATTTTAAAAGTATGCATATTAACCGATTAGAAATTTTGTTGAGTAGTAATGTCGTTTTAGATGGTAAAACTCTTGTGTTAACCAAACTTTAATCCATAGGTGTATGTCATTACAGCCGACATTTTTGTGAACGACAATAATAGACACTGAATAGATGCTTTCCGTATGAAAGATATATTCAAAGATTTCAATTTATGTTGACCTTCCTATTGTAAATAAAAAGGATTTGAAAAAAACGATGTCACACAAGGAATAAATATCAGCTTGGATAAATATTACAAAACAAGATGTCCACTGAAAGCCAAAAAATCATATTAATTTTAATTTGTTGGCTTTTATTTGTCAATGTTGTAGTTTTTGTAAACAACATTACGTTATATATAAATGTTAACTAATTTGTTCTGTTTCACTTGACTTAAAAATTGTTTTAAACAGCTACTTACTGTTAAGCACAAAACGATTTCTATCTCACTTAATAGTTGTATTTAAATGTAACTTATATTGAAACCTAAGTTTTGAAACATAAGAGTAAGATTTTAAAATTATACGTTTGTTTTTATTCATTTTGCAGCTGGCGTGTTTACTTGTATCCCGCATGTCAACAAACGCATTCGTGCCGGAAATATTCGAATTTTTCCGAATATTAACAAAATGATCGAAAATGGTGGGTAAAAAAACAGGAGGTCTATACGGTGTCGATGGAAAAAACAAAGCTCGCATTTGTAGCTTGTTAAATTGCTCATTTAATGCATTTAGATCGCAAAAAGTTGGTAAACTAAAATACCAACAAATAGAAAACGTATGAGGGGTGATCCAGAAACAACTGGACTGTAACTTATCGTGTTTTATTTTATATGATTCTGCAATAAACAATTCTGCAAATACCTCTCTATATATGCTTAATCTAAAGCCAAAAAACATATTAAAAAACGGAATGGTCATTTTCACGTTACTAAAGCAACCTTGTAACCTTATAATGGGGCAGGTATCTTTTTTAATTTTGCAGTTAGGTAAAAAAAACTTTAGTTATATGCGGTTGGAGCAATGTTTATAAAACAACAAAGACATAGTTTAACGTTGCTCTTGTGTTTACTGAAGATAACCATGGAATAGTCCTGCTGTCTACATATATTGTTTAGAGCTTGGAACATGGTTATTCAAAACATTAGTGATGTGGATTTAAACTGTCAATTTGGAATGAAGGATCACGTGATCAAGAAAATCGGATTTATAATAGCATCATGAATGTTTTAAACTTTCTGGGTAACATTTTGTAAGTGGTTGTTTTTTTGGAAGTATGTGAGTCTTTGATTTTAGATACAGATTTGTAAAAGTAATTATCAAACGTTAGCTGTTTATCGTAATTGTTAAACTCAAATAAAGTTTGTATATACATACGTAAAATGTGCTGTATTCACTATTCCTCTTCGTAATATTATCATTTCTAACATTATTATAACCACGATCACCTAGCAGAAGTAACTGATGGGAAAATGAACACTCATTACATTTATTTGAAACTATTTATCCATGTATTACAGCTTTAGGTACATACTGATCATCTCCATATAGCATCGCAACTTAAAATACATGTAAACCTTTTTCTTTTTATTTCTGTTCTATGTCTTCCTTTATTCAATTGTTCATTATATAGGGTGTTTAAAGTGAAAAAGATACCTTACATGTTTTAATGAAGTCATTATTTCAAATTAACTTTTTTTCAGGTTACTATTGAAGAACTCTAGTTTCCCCGTTCTTTCCCCTTATGCTATCCATTTTATGTTCTCGTGTGTTTGTGTTGCTATATTACTAACTGTTTTGTATAATAAAGCTTTAATAATGCTGTAATAGCTTGTGTTTAACCCTAGTATAGTTTTGACAACAGAATATTGTTCAACCAAATGTTATTTTCTGTTAACGATTGTTCTCGTTTGTCCTCTTCTGTTGTCCTCAAATAGTAGGTTCATCCACACCTAAACGGATCTAACCCACATACAAGACACTGATACGATTCACAACTTTACTGTTGTAGCTAACAGGTATTTGAGGCGAATACATAACATTGAAGTACCGTGTCCAAAAGATAAGAGAATTAAGAGTGATCTTTCCTTTAGTTTGGGTCAAGCAGAGTCACATATAACATACCTTTATCAGTGTGGTGTATCTGTCAGGAAACAAGGAGCTATATAAAAACCTGGTGATTGATTCTCTTTCTATTCCGTGCTTTTGTTTATTTTATTTAGATCATCAATCAAGCTTCGTATCAGGTAGTTTTTGAAAATTTATGCATGCTAGACTTTATTTAACCTGAAAGTAACTTTGATTTTTCTGACAGGAATGCCGCTTGTATGTAGGGAGTTGCATGTTTAGTTTAGAAAAACTTATTTATTTTTTAGCTCGTTATGTTGAAAGCCTATGGCTTGTAAAATCACTTTTGAGTCCGTTTCCTGTTTAGAACCAGTACTTGGTGTCAACAAATGGAAGTCAGGAGAAAGGCCCCCCCCCTTCGTGGCTCGAACCTGCAACTTCCTAAACGCAAGGCGAACACCATATCCACTACACCACTGAGCCCTTAAGCGGCATGTTTAAAGATGTGTTTCAATCGATATAACAAAGAGATTTCTTAATGTTATAACACAATGCGTCTATCTTCCATATTGGAATAAGGGATGTGTTTCACCCTAGCAAACGCAATGCGATACACAGGGGTACTATTTCCTTAACGATACATTGAAGTTCAGTATTTGCTGATAGCTTGGCGGAAAGGTATTTAACTGTTGCTGAATCAATGTCATCAACAAAATATAACATTGCCTAATGATTTGTAAGTTTTTAACATTTGCTCATCAAATTGTCAATAGATGCACACACTGTGAGCAGCAACAAGATCGTATAATTATGTATGCTAAAGTTTTAAAAATTAAAACAAATGGTTACGTTTGTTCGAAAATGTTGTAGGATATATAGGTCTAAGGGAAATGTGCTGACTGGGAGTAACAGAGAAGATGTTAACAATTCTACAAAAAAAACATACCGTGATCAAAAACTTTCAAACAAAAACAAATTCATATTAAAGTTGTTCTGTTCTTTGAATATGTCTCTTTGTAAATACTTCGTAAATTGCAGAATGGTATCACTTTCTTTAAACAAAGCACCAATAATAGCATCCTTTAAGAAACCAGTTAAAGCTTATAACTGCCATGAGCCGTGCATTGTTGATACTATTTATAACTAGCATAAGCCTTGCAGTGTTGATGCTATTTATTACTGGCATTAGCCGTGCAGTTTTGATACTATTTATAAAATAGCATAGAGTATATAGCTTCTTAATTGATCTCCGTGGCTTAAGTGGTTCAGTCCTCTCATTTAACTTTTACCGCTGTGAGGAGTATTAGATCGAGTCCCGCTCGGGATTTTTTTCAAAATCTTATGTAAGAAAGCTATCCAGTAAGCTTGCGATAGACTGATGGTTCTACCAAGGGACACAGTGAACTGCTAGAAACGTACGTACTGTCGTCCCCAAGACATTCGCCAAAGAACTGCTAGAAATGTTACTATGTGACCGTAACTGTGTCGGAGTTACTTTAACACACGGGGGCCTCCGTGGCTGAGTGGTTTTAGTCGTTGACTTGCAATCTCTCAGCCCCTCACCGCTGTGGTTTCGAATCCCGGTCTGGGCACTTCGGATTTTTCAA
>JAULCC010152126.1:3405-15552 GCA_032358795.1 Nuttallia obscurata
AGTATAAAACTAAAATAAAATGACCAAAGTGAATGTTACATCACCAAAGTAACTTTCTAACAAATGGTAAGATTGATGTGCAATACCATTAGAGACAGGAGCAGGAAACTTTCAGTTTAATACTGTCTCTTGACAATTGGATCAACAAAAATGACATATCCCTACGCAGTCAGAAGTAATTAACCAAATTGCAGTCCCCTCTAAACAGCTGGTCACCTAGAATTGTCAACTGTCGACAACAACTGAAGCAATCAAGCAAACACCTTGGGTCACTTCTACGCAAGCTCTACAGACAAGTAGCTTGATGGCTAACGCCCACAGTATATAAGAATCCACAGAAAATTAATTTGGTAGTCTGGATAGATATATATATCAGTAAGCATGAGACCTGCACTAAATTGTAGTCAATATGGTAGCAACAGTAATTTTCCAAAAAGCGTTTTCGGTTTTGTTAAGGCCAGCTTGTCATTCACACAGTAAAGCCATTATTGTTTAAGAAACATACACTTATATGTTAATCTGAAGAAACTGCAAATGCACTGATTGACACAAACACATACATAGAACTGCAGCTGTGACAGCAGCAAGCTTGAAGGGACAGCAGAAGCCTTGTTGTGAAAAGTCGCAGCCATTTTGCATAGTAGACTAGACCTGTGCAAGATATATCTCAGGGCACGAATTCCTTCATCACTGGAAAGCTTAGACAATTTCATTCTAATAAAATTCATAACATGGTCTCACAGATGTCATAATAATTTAATAGCAATGTGTCAATGGATGGGTCCAAAGAGCCCCAATTTCAAATGACAATATGTTCCTCAAGCCTGTTTTTGGAATGAATGTTGCCATTGTTAAGAGGTCAGAACCACTTTCTTTGAAGGCTTAAAAACCACTTTCAGAAAACATACTAGGAATTGTTCTTTCTTTGGTTGTAATATCTGTCTCACAATGTACAATTATATCCAAATGATAACCAGTGCCATTTTTCACCCCTGAAATATCTTACAGTCTTGTACTGTGGAATTTTCCATTTCATCACAGCCAATTCATTTATTTGTATAGAAGAAGTACCATCTGATTAAATTTTCCAATGGTTAAATATACAAATCTCAATGGCTTTATATGCAATTATATCCGATACAAGTTTTTTCCATCTTGCAAACCCGGGTCTACTCATAAAAGAAATTGGTAAATCTGATAAGATTTTTCTCTTTTCCAACTGACAATCCAGGTATTGTGTGGAAAACTCCTACATTCTGAAAAATATTCAATTTCATCTGTAAAATGTCTTTAGCAACCAAATTCTAGTTGGTTGTTCAAGTTTGTATATCTTACATGCTACTTCATATGCATTATAATGCATATGAATATCTCTGATTTCTATTGTGATGTAATTTATCTATTAATGGCCCAAGTCAAATAATTTCACTTTTCCCTTGAATTCCAGAAAGTCTGAAAAATGTTTTATTTGCAAGTCAAATTTGATATTTCAGGAATAGATGAAAAATAATGCTGAATTTCAGACTATGAATAATGACTGCCAATTTCCACAGTTCTTACCAATCTTCCTGAAAACAAGGATTCTAATTTCAATTTCTTAGTAGGATGTTCAGAACTTCTCATAAAAGAATAAATTATCTTTTTCGACCAGATCTTCTAATTGCTTTTATCAGTGGGTCCCATTGGCCATCCTGACCTTTTATGGCAAGTCTCATCATGCTAAGCAGACCATGCTAGAGTAAGTGACATAGGCCGTTTCATCAATCATTGTCTATTTTATTTCTTTCCTTCTTCCCAATCAGGCAAATGGGCTGGTGTAATAGCCTACGCTGATCTCTTTGTCCCATTGAGCTGGAGGAACAAATTAAATACTAGAAAAATGACAGACTCGTTATGACAAGACTAAAATGTAAGAAAGGCACCATTCATACTGTGAAGTCAAGATAATGAAAGCATGGAGAGATCAGTTTCAAAATAATGCCAAAGGTATTTGTATGTTAAGAGTATTTATCTTGCTTGAAATTAATCTTTTGTGTGTTCATGTTTTTTCCACTATAAGATCAAGATATACATTTTATAATATCCAGGTTAAATAAGATCATTCTTAAATGTACCTATTGTCATATACAGGAAAATTTGAGGATCCACTAAGAACCATTTTTAATAAAATAATGCAGTGTCCTGGATTTTTAATAAAATTATGAACAATGTCCCAGATTTTTTGAGGTCTTTGGTAGAATTTGGAAGTCCCTTTTTGTAACCAACCTTACAAATTAAACTAAACTGGAGGGACCTTATCTTAATTTTTTGAACACCCCATCCCCCTTTCACAACCAACTTTTATAAGTTAAAACACAATGTCCTACACAAGCAACAGCAATGGCAGATTTAACCCTTAGCTTGCTGAAAATAATGTCGCCTGCTGAAATTGTTGTCTGACTGGCTTTTAAAATTCATCAGATAAGCCCAATATTTGGAGAAACAATTCACACAGTGTCACAGCTTGGATTAAGAGTAGATGCCAAGTTACACAGCATCTAATCTGGATCCAAGCTGTTTGCATATTCTATCACGGTTACCCTTAGCAGGCTATGGGTTAACAGCCTTTTCAAATCATGCCTGAACATATAATTCTTAGGACTCCTAATTCACTTAAGTTCACCACAAAGAGATTTTTTCACTTTTTCTAACCTCGCCATCGTCCATGCAGTGGAATTCTACACAGAGCAAGTATTAATCATGTTTGTTCCAATGGAAATCTGTATTGATTTTTAGGACTGTCTTGTTTCATCAAAATGAATGACTTTTCCCTGTAAATTGGAAAGCTGTATTGAACAAATACAGGCACCCAGAAATATTGGATGATCTTATCAATTGCTGCCTATTCTTGTACAATCAGAGTGGCAACCATGGGTGATTCCCATTGGTGTCTAAAACTGATTTGCCATCCCTAGGAGGAGTCTGCCTGTCGAGAAAAGTTTCTGGAATGAGGGCTTTGGTATTGATATCATTGTATTTCTAACCTCTGCTCGGTCTTTCCATCAAGCAAAACTTATCACACCATTTTTAATCTGTAACCACATTCTTCAAGATGATCGTAATTACATTTGTCAAGATGATTGTGTTCATATTGATTACCTACTCTTAAGAAATTGGACGCATTGCCATGGGTCACATGCTGATATATTGTAACTTTAGAACCGTCTGACAGTTCAACAAATTATTATACAAGCCCTGTTATAACTTTCTTCCACTTATCATTAAGTGATGAAACAAAATTAATTACTTCTTCCCTGACCTTTAACACTTAAGTACCTTAGAGTTGGACAGAAAAACAGAAATCCATTTTTTTTTCAGTGCCAAAACTGCCTACTTTCCATATTGATGTCTATGATCATTATCGCCTCTACACTGAAGAAATCATCAATAATGTGAAATACAGATGGGTTTAACTGAAGCCTGCCCTTGGGAACATCAATATAAAACTAAGGTATAAATGGTTATATGGTAAATATTTCTGATGGAAAACCATAGGTTAGTGGCACCCCAGAGAACAATCATATGTTAGTCTGTTGGTTGGGGTCAAATGGTAGAGTAACTTCTTACATAGGTTTGTGTTAACTATAAGCCTGCTGAAAAAAATGTTGGCTGCTTAAATTGTCATCTGCTTGGATTTAAAACCCTTCGGATTCGCCCAATATTTGGAGAAACAATTGGCCGAGTGTCAAACAGCTTGGATCTGGATTCAAGCTGTTTGCAAATTCTATCACAGTCTCGCTTAGCAGGCTAAGGGTAAGCCTCTTTCTACAGACTGAATAACAGGATGGATGTAATGGATGTAACAAGAAAAAAAATAATTCTGAACATTTCTCAAGAAAAAAAATATTCACTACTATAATATCTACTATACTACCGTTGCCATGGTAGTGAACAGCTACTCACAATTCAAACATTGGCCTGGAACCATTTTGAAATGTGGATTGAGAACCAGTATAGCAAGATTTTTTGAGTACCTTTTAACATTATGGTCTTATTTTTTTTAATCTGCAAAATTTTCTCAGACATTATGTTTAAAACATAAACACTTCTTTGGAGTATGAGGGTCCCAGCGAAGCTCATGAATAAAAATATAATTTCCAATGTCCTTTTTTCTCTCTCTTAATTTCTTGCGCTGGTGCCTAAACAAATCAATACATTAGCAAAACATTGATTTTGCATCTAAAGACACAATATAAAGCCTCATACAGTTTAATCAATGCATGTACTATAGATTAAATATATACAACTGATCTAAAGCATGCATGGGAGTTCAAACTTTGCAAAAAAAGTTCCCCCCAAAAAAAAAAACCCCCCCCCCCCCCACCTCTTCATTCATCTGTTGTACAGGTGGAAAACTAATAGACATAAGCAGATGAGGTTCATCAATTGTTGTGTGGAGCCTAGTTTTGACAGCAGTAGGATTTACTGGTAGTTTTGTTTCAAACTTGATTCAGCCATATGTGAGGTACACCCATTGATTGAGAGCCACCGAAATTTCTACACAGATGGTTCCTACAACACACAATAAACTCGCAAAATATGTGTACTTCACTAATTCCCAGCGAGAAAACATCTGTAATCACTGATGGCTTGTGCCGATTGATATCCCACTAAAAATGTTGCAAACATACCAGTCACTGCTTCTCTGCTCTTGTAAAACAAACATTACTCAGCCATTTCTATCATACAGTGTTTATGTCAGTTTGATGGACCTCATACACAAGTAGCAGCTAGCTCATCTAACTTCACAATTGATCACTGCAGAATGACACTCAAAGGAAGAGACAGCCTGCAGCTAGTGTTAGATCACAATTTATGCCAGGTATCTGGGACATTGTACCTTACTATTAATGAAACAACAGAGCATTTAGAAAAAAAGTAATTGAGAACAGATGCTTTTCATGGTCTAAACATCTCATTAGGCAATACCACTCTAATTAAGGATATCAAACAATACATACCCTTTGTTTCTAAAGAATCTCGGCATTTTCAGATATGGGATTTTTGTTTATGAAACTAGGTTTTTTTATCTTCCATGAAAATCTGTAGTTATTTTCTGATAATATATGCACATTCCATTTAATTGCTCTGCAGTATCTCATTTTACTGCTCAGCAGTTGTTCCTGAAGATCCAAGTAATCAGCTGTTAGTAATCAGAAAATCACTGAAACCTAATCTTGGGCAATTTTCCAGTCCAGTTAACCACAGAACTTTTAAAACTACCTTTATCTTTATTGAGAACAAATTTCTTTAGTGCCTTCACCAGACAATTGCTTTCACACAAACTTTGAATAACTAGTATTTTATCAACAGATAAAATAATAAATTAAAAAACAAGAGGGCCAGGATGGCCCTGAGGGTGCTCACCTGAATATGACATTCATTATTGTTTTTTAAACAGGGAAAAGTTTCCCCATTTAAATACATAAGTGCTAATATCTAGGATTTAATGGTTTCAGAGCAGATGATTAATGATTTTTCCCAAAGGAACACTTTCATTAAACAATTTTCAAATCTGGCCACTAGTTTTGGAGAAGATAATTTGTTTTCACTATATAGATATGATTAAACTAGCTCTGCCCCCTGGCAGCCATGTTTTTTTACTGATAAAAATAATTTTAACAATCTTTAAACAGGGTCAACCAAGACACACTTATGCAGTATTATTTTCAAATCTGGTCACTTCTTTTAGAGAAGATTATTTAAGTTTTCACTATAAACATATAAGGCCAACTGACTTCGCCTCTTGGTGGTCATGGTTTTTTTTATTACAATCAAAATGATCTGAACAAGCTTTGTAGCTGGTCACCAAAGGAACACTTATGCCAAATTACTCAGGCTTGTAAGTTCTTCGAAGAAGAAAGGTTTTTCCTTTCTGTTGCCATGGTTACCAGAGTTCTGCATTGAATTCAATTCTCTATTAACTTTGAAAGGGGACCACCTTAGAAATATTCCTGTCAAGTTTTGATAAAATTTGCTAAGCTCTTTAGGAGGAGATGTCATTTGAAGCAAATCTTGATGGACAACTAAGACCGGTCACAATAGCCTCTGGCTTAGGTGAGCTAAAATAACAGCAACAAAAAACAACAACACCCTGCTCTTTGTATTAAGAGATAATTTGAGACTGAAAGCTGTCGCACAGTAAACATGCTAATCATTCCAACAACTTTAATTTTATGTATAACATTATTGTTTTTCACTCAGACTTTGTCGAAGACTAGGGACAATTTTCCCATAAAAACATTTGTTTTGTGAATTCTATCCCATGCAAGCCAGTGAAGCTAAAGATATATATGAGAGTTATAACTCAACTGCAAATGCTCTTTTCATGATAAAAAGTTGATCACATCATTCTTTAAAAATATTTTTCATTTTCCTTCCATCAATTACAAGAGCTGAGATGCAAAGTAGATTTGAAGCCTGTTACAGTAAACCTGAGCCGCCATGCCATTCAAGTTTTTATTCCAACTAGACTTGGCAATCTTGAGGCATTCTACTACAGAGTCTAGATGCCATACAGCCACTTTTACCTTGGTGTAACTCAATTTCATATTTTGAGAAGTCTGTGTTTTCCCCTCTGGCTATTCCAAAGTTAACAGAAATAGGAATTTTAATTGCAGTTAGCATCAGGAACTGATATTCTTTAGTATTAAAACATTGTTTTTTTAAATTTCAGACTAGATAGTTACCATGGTAATGAAATATATTAATTATTAAATAAGACGCAAATTTAAACCCAACATCTGAGAAAAGATACATTAAATCCACATTTCTAAAATGCACCCATTTGTAAGATTTGTACAGACAAAAGACTTTACCTAATGAATCCTCCACCCCTCTTTCTGTATAATTTTTTATGGCAAGCTCTTTTCATCAAACACACTCACACTTGATGTTGAGATCTTTGTGAATGCAGTCTATGTATGATAGGCGAATGAAGCCAACTCATATTTCATATTTGCCTCTTTCAAAAATATTTCACCTATGGCTATATTATTAAAGCGGAGAGATAACCTAACCTAGATTCTATGAATCTTAAACTATTCAGAGCTTGACCCTTTTAATGATTACCTTTATCCTAACCTAGTTTCTAGGTATCTTAACCTATTCAGTGCTTGACCCTATTTATAATTACCTTTGTCCTAACCTAATTTCTAGGTACCCAGTATCTTAAATGTTTTTGTTCTTGACCCTATTAATGATTAACTTAGTCATAACCTAATTTCTAGGTATCTAAACTGTTTCAGTGCTTGACCCTTTTAATGATTACCTTTGTAAAGAGGAGATATAAATCAGTCACTGCAAAATACAGTGCCAGATTTGAGACCCAAACTGTTTGCCATTCAAGTTATAACTTTTGAAAAATTAATATACAGTAAAGCAATTAGAAGAAAAACATCAATTCACCACTAAAAAGGTTAACCATTACTATCATCTTCACAAGTTTGGTTAACAGCAGTGGAAGACAAGTGACCAAACCTCATGAGGAGTATAGTCATTTGTCACAAAGACAGTGACTTGTGGCTGTACCGACAGGTTTCACTGTTTCAATTACATTCCTTATTGATGACTATATGCCTGCAGTGGGTTTCTGGGAAAATAAGGATTCAGCAATTAACTGAAATCTTCTTGACCTGCTGACAGACTAAATAAATGTCAAAGACATTTGATATTACACAAAATTGTATTTTACTTCTTTAAACCTTTCTTGGCTGAAAAAACTTGATGATTATCCAAAGAAAAACATGACAAAGAAAACACCTGAAGTACTTAGATCCCTTTTCCAGGACTGGTCTTTCCCTGTTTTACATGGAAAATGTAAACTAGTGACAAGAAACAGTTGACAGAATGATCTGACCTTGCAAATTCATCTTCTACTCTAGTTTCAAAAGATAAATCAATTTCTTACCACAAAGACAACAAGGAAGAGGTTATTGAGGTGGGATATCTTTACAAATTAACTTGATCCCAGACTGGGAAACGCTTTTTAACACATTGACTGAAACTGAGCTGAACCATGATGAGCTGTTTAATGTTTTCCTGTCAAGTATTTATAACAGTCTCTCTAAAATAATCTGTTTGTGCAAAATATCTGACTTTCTACCTTGCCAAAGGGCTTTTTTTGTCTGCGAGAGAACAATCTAGTATCTACAGGAAATATTACAAGAATAGTGGGTATCTTGTACTCATTAGCTTTATGAGACCAGTGAAAAGAAGGAGATTAGGTTGTTTTGATAATTACTTTGACTTGCAGATGTGTTGAAAATCAGTTGGCAGCCTCCTATAGCTAATGCAGCACTGGCATACAATTAATTATCTTTCCTAATCATATTCTGATAATTCATACTTGACTTGATATAACCTTTTCTTCTCTGGAAAACTTCAAGGCAATCAATGTTGTTCTCATAAGATCCCCCAAAACCAATACAGTCATGCTTTATGTAATCATTTCTTTGTTTCCACTAAGCATATTCTCATGGTTCATGTTGGTACATATAGGTACATTTTAGATTTTAGAGATTTAAAATACTTTGATCTGACTAAAAACTTTTTAGATTGAAAGGGGGGGGGGGGAAGATTTTTAGAAAATCAAAAAGACATTGCTCAGTTCTGTTCTATATACTGTTTTGAAACTAATACCAACACAATTTTTTGGACAAGAGATGCCAGCCGATATATTTTGGAATTGAATGGCTACAGTTACAGCAGAATTATTCCCAAACCAACTAAGTATTACCTGTAATCTATGCATAAAAACACGTCTGAAACCAGTAATAAAATAGGGACAATAACTATTAGTTCAAAGCCTCAATATTTATAAATGTATTTACAACACCCATACCAACAAATGGAGCACATTTACTGTATATCTGATGAAATCCATCTTAATGTTTTTAAGATCCTTCTCTTGGCTGATTTTACTTACTTCCATCTATAAAACTGTGTGATGGTGAATATAAATAGGTCTGCTGCCACAAAACCAAGGTACTGTATGTTACAGCTGTTACAGCTTGCCTTGCTCACAATAAAACACATACATGAAGGTAGGATAAAAGAAGCGCCCTAGTCAAAATAAGTAGAAGTATGTTATTAAATACAACTCTGCATGAATATGAGTATACATGTCATGCTCTGAAGGCGTTGGGTAATTAACTACATGTAAACCACATCCTTGTGAAGTTTCAAAAAATCTCCCAAGAAAATGTTGGCTCAAACAGACTTTGTACTACAATCAATCAAACATGGCACAGAGGCAGTCACTCGTAACACCCTCCATGCATATTTTAAGTTGGCTTGTACACAGGAAGAGAAAATTCATCACTCATAATCAATTAAAAATGTTGGGCTAGCACTGGAACTACTCTACAGGGTCAAAAAGTTCTAGAGAAGAAGGGAATTACAAGACTTATGCTATTACAGAAAGTCTGAAGAAAACAGTCAAGTACAATAGGTTGCATATAACTGGGGAAAAAAAGAGAGGACCATGATGGTCCTGTAATCACTCACTCAGTATTCCCTATACATAAAATAAGTGACCTGAATGGTTATTAATTAAACAATATTGATTGAGAACCTGTAAATGATGTAACACATAATTATCAAAGTTCTGGTCTATATAGTTTCAAGACACCTATGGAATGGGTGAAATCTAGTCCCTCGGGCATCATTTAAACAATCTTGAAAGATGACCTATTTATGATGTTTTTATATTAAGTATCTACTCTAGCTTCAATGTCACCCTTTGAAAAGACTTTTTGTATAAGACCTAAGGCTATATATATGTTTCATGAAAAATATCTTGTATTGTTTCAGGACATTTTTTACAGTTTTCATTTCATATAACAATGTAAAATGAAAAAAATTTGAACAAACTTGGTACCAAACCTGTATATGAAGGTACCAGTACAGGGCTCTCTCTCTCTTTTGGGGGACTGGGGCCGGGGCCCTGGGCGGGGGGAATTTCATGCCATTTTCAGGTCAAGGGGGAATTTTAAAAGCCTAAGTTTTACAACCAAATATAACCAAAGTCTGCTTAATTTTTTATTGAACTTCAAACATGTTCATTATCTTTAAGTAATTAGTTTTCAACCGATACATTTAAGTCAATACATGAACATCATTATCAATCTTACTGAGTACATGACACATAATATCAAACTCTGACAGTTATATTGTGCATTGGAGCAAAACCACTACAGCAAAATCAAGAAGTTTATTCTAGAATATCTCAGGACCAATTTTAGTCAAAATCCAGCAGTGGTTCTGGAGAAAAGTCATTCAAAGAAGCAGTTGACAGAAGGATTGGCGAAGGATGAGCATAAAATCTCACCCTTGACCACTCTTTGGTTAGGTGTGCTGAAAAAGAGGAGAAAAAGATCCACCCCCCGCTCCTTCATTCTCTCTGATTAGGATTCTACTGAAATTACATCCACAATTTCGATTAACATAAAGCCTGTATTACAATGTTTTAATCCTTGCTTTTGCTGTATGTCATTAACGTAAACATGTCTTGTTATTGTGTTTAGCATTTCAAAATTTTAAGCATATATATTGTTAGAACTGTTGTCCTATGTTTCAGGCCATAATATTTCTCTTTCTTTTGTTGAGTCAGAAACTCTTGTTAATCCAACCCTTTAAAATAATTTAAAAAAATCAGTAACAGGAATAGAAAGGATCTTGTCAAATATATCTGAAAACATTTCAGCAACAGAGTATGTTCTTGTAAATCCTTCCCTTTAAAATAGAGATCAATTTTTCACAACAGGATAGAGGCCTTGTTCCAAATGTCAAAGATCTTAGCTTGAATTCTGCTGATAAATAAATCAGTTGCTGTAGATAAAACATTATATTGATCTTGACAGAGACAATCCAAATAAAGGTAACATAAATCTACTTCCTTGACTGGTCCTAAAGCAACATGTCTAAGAACTTCCCATGTATTAAATTACGACCATGACTGTAAACAAGCTCTCTGCTTCTGGAAAAGCCATTTCCATTGTTGATGAAGAAGTTTCTAGTACAATGATGAGTTTACTCTCACAGGTAGACCTGTACCTGACTAGTAATGAAATCTCATCCCAACTTACATAGATTGTGTTGATAGTTGTCAGTCCAAGCTGAACCCTTCAAGTGCTGAAATTCTTCACATGAACTCTTCCATTTGTCCCTATTGGTCATTCCATTTCACTTTAAAGGCATTTTTTCTGAGACAAACCTTTCCGGTGGTAAGTAAAGACCTTGATTAAATGGCTACTACGTTAAAATGGCCTCAATCAGCTCTACCCTCTCTCACACAGTAAAACTTTTCAAAGATGTCACAGAAGAAATCAAGAATAGAGTTTCTCAGAGATCATAGAAGATATAAACAAAATTTCTCAAACAAGAAAGACCTAGGTCCAGGGTTTCTTGAGCATTGACTCTTTCTCATGATAACTTTGCAAAATTTAACATGGGATTCACTTCAGTCAATCACAATAATACATTTCAGAGTATGAGAAAGTAATCATGTTCAAGAAAGTTTTATAACCTCTGGACAACTAAAATTAAACCTCATGAAAATATGGACATGGGTAATTATTAAAAGATCTTTTAGGGAATTAATTTTGAACATTTTTTCCTAATGTATGGTTTCCATCTTACTTTTCAAAGAGCTTTCAAGTTTTCCCCTTAGATTATTACATTTTATATCTACATGTAAACAGTTTCAAATATACTCTGTAAAAGTTAAATGAACCAAATCATGAAACAGTAGACAACATCAATCACAAACTCACTGGTCTGTTACTAGAGCTGACACTTGTAGAACTATTTATAAAAGAAGTATGCATTTTTTACCAACTATTTCAAGAAAGAATCGAAGATGTTAGAAAATATATAGGTTTTTAATGGACGTTTGGTAGTTTTCATTTTTTTGTAAGTAAAACCTATCCACACTTATTTGCAATGTTTGGGAAATACAAAATCTGGTTGTTGAAAAGAGGCTGATGCTCAACAGAGGATAAATGTATCTTAAATTCTTACTTTGATTCTACAATATTGCTGAAGAGAAGGAGTTTCTCCGTAGATAGTTTATCACCATTAAAATCATGATAGAACAGCAATAGGAAT
>JAULCC010152127.1:0-13441 GCA_032358795.1 Nuttallia obscurata
GGTCTAAGTAATAACAGATTAAGTGATTGGTCAGTTTCGTTCAAATAAATAATCTCTATGATGGTATCAAATATAAGTTTCTGTGTTGTTTTGTCTAAAGACTAAAGCTAACGAAAAATCGGCAACTCTTGAACACACACTCTCTCTCTCTCTAAACGTATAGAATCCTCATTGTATGATTGACAGGGAAAACGGGAATTGCCCTTATCTTTTGATAGATCAAAGAACTTAATTTGAAGTCTTAAATAGTCGGTACCAAATCAGGAATCAAAGAACATCACACCTAATTACTAAGAGTAGTAGAGTACTACCCTCAGCTGCCTTTCTTGAGGTTGAGGTTGAACGTTATTCAAAAGGACTCTCTCTTTATACAAAGACATAAAGAAAACGGTCCACCAGTTGATGGAAATAAATGACTATGGTAAAGAAGAAGCCTGGAAATACGCTGTCAGTAAGAGTAAATAACTCTTCGATCATATCCTTCACCAGTTCTCTCCAGCAGGAACGGACCTAGATATAGACCCTGCAGGTGAGGAGGAGGAGGAGGAAGAAGAAGACCATGCCTGTGAACCAGTGCAGAAGAAACAAATTCTGTGATTACTGTGACTGTGGTATGTGGCAGTATCTTTGTTAACATGAAACGTTGCCAGCAGATTTAAAGAAATAAAAAAGAGAGATACTGTCTGTAAATATCTTTGACTTTAGTGGAAAATATCTACTTGCAGATATTCAGTGAATGAGTTAAAGATGTATCTTGATTATAAACATCGAAATAAAACGATCCGCAGAGTTATACCAGTTTGACTTTTATAGTTTGTGCCTGCCCCTGCCTTATTTATTTATTCAGCTCAAAACATACACATGTGAAAACATTACCCCTCGTCGCTTTGATTTTAAACTGTAGTACTATAAGTCGGTAACCCGCAATGTGATATACATTAGGCCTACGCTCTATACTAAAAATTCTTTCACTCTCCACCTTCAACGTATTACTGTATTAGATCTATTTGAAACGGTTGTACTGTTACTAGTCCAGAGGATTGTTAAATTTACAGTTTGAATCCAGTCTATATATTATAAAAGATTCTGAAAACAATATGAAAATAGGTTTTTACAGAATGAAGGATTTCAACTCACTCGGGCGCTTACTTTGTTCAAAAGTATAGTGTGTACGACGCTTTTATTATACTCGATAGAGTCTTGCATCTTCTGTTTGTAAACTATGTACATGTATTTTCGATGATAAGCATTTTAAAACTAAACCTAAAGATTGATTGGTTAACATGTTAATGTATATGTTTAAATACGTTGAATCTCACACAATGGGCGAGGATCTAAAAAAGGTTGTTTATATTATCAAAATTTGTATCAAGTTTAAATATCAGATAGCGTGTAGTACAAATGGACTTATGGTCTGTTGAGCACTCATTCTTGAGCATGAGTTATGTATAAGTGACCTGCCTAACATAAACAGAAGCATCCCAAGTTCACTTCATTCTAGGACTGATGAGGTCATCATGGACTTGGACAAGAGCATCCCATGGTCACCCCGTTCTAGGACAATGTCAAGGTCAAAATTGAGGTCAACCTCAACCTCAAGAAAGGCACCTGAGGGTAGTATTCTACTCCTACTAAGAGTACTGTAAATCAAACTTTAACCATTTTTCTCATTTCGAATTCTCTATCAAACTTTTATTTGCTAAAAAGTATAATTGCATTTATCAATACTCAGCAAGGATAATGATTAGAATTTTTTCATCGTTGCTTTGTAACTAACAAAATAGCAAGAAGACATTATATCATTCTCATTTGACATGTTTCGCTGAAAGCTGTGTATGATAAATAGTGCTCATTGTTGATGATTTCTTTGTTAAAAAAAATTGTGATTGGGTTTTAAGGCAAAACAATATAAATCATGTCATTTGGCATTTTTTCTCTTTTTTTTGTGACTGTCTCAGGTGTCAACTACATGTATCTTCCACAATCTAGCTTGATGGCGTCCTATCAGGATTATAACCCGCGACCCCGGCATACTATTACTGTGTGTGCGCTTTTCGCCTATAACTAATTATCTCTAACCTAATTATTCGGTGCATTTGAACATTATGACTGATATAATTATTATATATTATAAATAAAATTATTACGACATCTTATTAGTCTTTAAAATTGCTGTATGAAGGTGAAATAGACCAAATAGAATGAATACATATTTATGCATTTAAAATTTGTTTTAAATGCATCACCTCGAGCTTGTAATTCTGTTATCATGCGAGATTGTGATCGATTCCAAGTGTATATTTTTTAGCATTTTAACGTTGAAATAAGAATTGTTTCAATGCCAGAAAGTAGATATGTAAACAAAATGTTACAATATGCTTTAAATTTATGCTGATCATGGATATAAAAACCTGGGTAACATCGGTGCGTTTGAATTTATATAGTAATGGTTTTGGTTATATCTTTGAAAATTAATGGTTGATGATCGAGATCGTTTTTCCAGTATGCTGATAGAAAAAAATACCAATACAAGCGAAAATGGGTTGAAATGTGTTTTAACAATGATATATCTAGTCTAATATAGACACTTCAAAACCTCAATTGAAAAATAAAGGTATGTAGAACAAACAATGTTTAAACTTCCTCCCCCGACATTCATGTTAGCACCTTTTTAGAAGTTTGTTTTAAGTTTCACGCATGCACAGACTGTCTTCTCAGACACTTGGCACATCAGATTGTCAGCTGATTTCAGAGTATTTTTATTTCAACTAATTTCACAAAAGTTTCTTATCTTTTGCTAAGCTTTTTAGAAACGGTCATTTTGCAAGAGGCTGTGCTTACATATTTAGAGACTTTCTACAATTTCAAAGGTTTGTGAATTATGTCACCTGATTATGCCTGTTTGCCTGCCTGCCTGCTTGCTACCTCGTATGAATTTTCCTCACGTGTGCAGGTCAATTTCTAGTACTGTTTGTTTCTTTAGTTTGTTTCTGTTTCTGTGACGACCATACAGCCATGAAGCTTAAGCCATTTGTCAATAATTACTTTGAAAGACATTTATGACTAACGCGTATCTGACAAACTGAATTGATGTTTCTTGTCGATTCTGTTCGTATAAGAATGATTGGGAAGAATGGGCAATTAGAAACGCAAAGAAAATAGTAAGTTACTTACATTCGCTTGTTTGTCGGTTTTTTTGTTTTGTTTTTTTTTTCATTTTTGAAATAGTAAAATGCCTTGCACATGTATTCCTGTAGCATTCATTGTGTCATGCAAACAACCAATTATTGAACGCGATTATTGATTGTATTAAATCTCGACGGTTAATATAACCCATATAGTCATCTTCTTTTGTCCTGTCTAGTCATAAAGAATTGAAGAAAAACAGTACACCACATTTTGGTATAGATCCAAAAAATATGATTATATGTCAAATGTAAGTATTTTATATTGTACATTATCCATGCATTACATATTTTCAATAAAACTAGAATATGAATATAATTTAAAGATATTTAATTATGGTACCATTTTTAATCGCTAACGAAATTGTATCGTATATTGTATAATTTGGCAAAATACGTATATGGTTGAGCTGTAAATAAATACTGAAACTGATAAAGTCATTGTATTCTGAATTTTCGTTAAGCTGTAGTCATGGTAGTTGAATGTAAATGACACTAAGGATATTGATCCATTACGGAGTTGGTTGAAGTGTAATTATTTTGAGCTAATTAGTCGTATACATTGTATATCTATTTTCATCTTCTCTAATGAACGAATTTTATCATTATTAAAATCATCTATCTCTCATCTCTGTATACTTTCTCCGTCTCTCCTATAATCGCATTGTTGCAGTGCATGCTTGTCATCCCATTATCTCTGTCTGTCCGTCTGTCTGTCTCTCTCTCTATCTCTCTCTCTCTGTCTCTCTCTCTCTCTATTTCTTTATCATTCTGTATCTATCTACATATATATCTAACCATATATTTGTCCTTTTTCCCGTTCTTTTCTCTCTCTATTTTTGTTTATATCTCTCTTAAACGATACACATGTCCCTCTTTTTCATTATTTTATGTTGTAATGTTTTTCCTATTCTTTTTTATCTGTCATCTTTTTTTCTCTGCCTCACAACCCCCCTTCCCCCCCCCCCCCCACACACACACACAAACACGTAGTACATCTCTTTCTCTTTCATCATATTTCTCTATCGTTCGTTGACAGAAAGACTAAAAGTCATCATAAGTGTCAATCGTAACTACTCGGCAAACTCCGGGCAAGCTCAGATAGTAGCCTCGTACGTCATAGTAAGAATACACCGACATGTAAAAGTATTTTCCCCGGCGCCTAACGTCTTTATAACTACTTCATTATATATTCATTATATATGTATTACATCATATCCCTTTATTCACCACCAGTATGTAGAAGCAGAAGATGTGCCAAGATTATGCTTTGTTTGCGCCTAATGTAATAAATCTCACCCAACCTTTTTATCAATAGTGGATATGAAACGGTAGATACGGAAGCTGCCATATTATATTCTATTATGCTTTTGTTATGGTAGCCATATCCCCCCACCCCCTCCCCTTGTAGTATCCAGGTTATTTTCATAGATAAATGGCCGAGGCGTTCCGACTGAATTAGTGTCTAACCTGGTGCATTGTGGTCAACTTCCGCAGTTACAGAGCACCTGCTGTGATATGATCATATCTATCTAGCGATCAAACCTCTTCCCTGATATTATAAATGTCATTAAAATTTCACAAAATCAAATACAACAAAGCAACTTTTAGCTACAATACTTTTAACAGTTAAAACCTACTCAACTATTACAGAAGTAATGAAAATTAGTTCTTACCGTCAGAACATAGATTCATGCGTGTTTCATCTTTGACACAGACAAATAAACATCGTTCCATTCAGTCCTATTGCAAAACCATGCAATTGTATGACAGAAGCGCATCGCAAAATATCACACAAGAATGTAAAAATTTTCTGAATATCGCTGCTGTAACTATATCCCAGCCGATAGATAGTTCAGTATTGAGCAATCTTTGCCAACTTCAGTTCCTGGGATATAAATGATATACTATTAGCATTTACGGACGCTGCGTATTTTATCTATTTAGATAAATATTTTTGGCTCCACCAGACTTTCTTTACTTAGACCCATCTTTGGCCATATGTCAATATACTGATGTCTATTGCATAACAAAGGATAAAGCTATGAATTAAATTGTTATTTATTGGATATGACTAAAATAATTGGAAACAGTTAGATGTCATATCAAGTTTATATCATGATATGTAATATTGTGTTTTTAAGACATCAGGTTTGTGTCTTGAAATAACCATATTTTACGGGCTAAAGCACATAGGTGCTATTAAAAATTATATAATCGTGCTTTCTAAGAAAGGAATTAAATATTTTAGTAAAGATGTTTTGACTTTATGGTTTAAAGGTCCCGTGCCATTATAAGGTATAGAATGTTTATGTAAAAATAAATGATGACACTTAATGTCGAACGAGTGCTTTTTATGAAATTCGGTTGTTTTGTTGCTAGGATAGGATTTCAATTAGAATGAAATAATCATATAGGAGTTTGAGTAATGAAGTATTTGAAAATTCTTATTGTGCAATTTTCTTTCAATCCTGAAAAAAATGATAAAAAATAACGGAGGTGGGGGGTCAAAATAGCATGGCCATTGAATCCCCACCCCCACCACACACACACACACACACGACCCTCCACTTTATTTGGCAATAGGTTTTATTTGTTTGTTTGTTTGGTATTTAAAGTTGCTTTAACAGTATTTCAGTCATATCGCGACGTCCAGCTCATTACAGGTGGCTGAAGACTTCGGGGGGACCTCTGTACACTATTTCAGGCACAGAGTGCATCCGGGTAGAACCACCGACCTACCGCATTCGAACCCACAGCGGTGAGGGGGCCGAGAGATTGCAAGTCAACGACTATAACCACTCGGCCACGGAGGTCCCCTTGGTAATAGGTACAATAAACATTAAACAACATGATATGAAGTGTGAGCTCTGAGGTTCTTAAAAATAGTGTAGTGAGTTTTCATTCTATCCTTAAGAAAACAAAAAGTGACGAGGAATCGGGGAGGGTTAAAATAGCATGGCCCTAGACTTTTGACACCCCCTCCTTTTTCTTCTTTTTTTTCGGTAATAGGTGCTACTGAAATATAACACTATAAGAAGAGTGAGCTAAGAAGAACTTAAAAATATTGAAGTAATATTTTCATTCTGTCCACAGGAAACCATAATGTGATTACGAAAGTGGGGAGGTAGTCAAAACTATATGGCCATGCTAATTTGCACCCCCCCCCCTTTCCCCCTACTCCATCTCTAAAGAATCAAGAAAATTTATACACAGTGTAATAAACAAAACTATCATAGAAATGTTTTTGTAAAATATAAGAAGATTCATATATGTACACGAAAATGCTACTTATAAAAACAATGAGATGATTTTATGGGGTGGGGGTCAATTTTCAAATGGAGAGGTGGTGTTGAAATCGTAAAACAGCAATTGACCAAGTGGTCAATATTCTATTTAGGTTACAGTATACAGTTAGAAATTTTGGTGAACACGACAACTTTATGTAGGGAACTTGCAGACAAGTTCAAGACTTTGGTGGTTGATAGGTTAAAAATGATGAGTTGCAAAAATAAATACTCACCCAAATAAAAAAGTAAAATAATTAAGATTCACAAAATGATATTTAAAGCTGAAGTACAATGTTTCTTTGTGGAATTTTAAGAATTTTACAAATAATGAAAATTTTGAGGGATATAAACAAAAGATCCGCAGAAAGTAGGGTTATCCCCTTTGAGTGAAAAATGCATTTTTCATCGGTTTTGCCTATATAAAAAGTACATTTTTATATGCAATTACGCCATTTCTACAGAATGGACTTCAGAAAATGACATTATTTATAATGGCAGCCTATGGAAAAGCTAACTGTAGACTGTAACCTAAAATAAGCTTTAGAGAGAGAAACTGCATTAAATAAACTGTAAGTAAAAATAAGTTTTCTGTGAGAAATTGCTATCTTGGTTGTCAAAATCAACTTTCTAAGTGACTCATAAGATTTGAGAATGTTAGACAGCCTTGAAAATTAGAGAATTCCCCCGACCGACTGAATTGGGTATAAAGATTGGTTAAGGTACGAGTCAAAGCTATTCATATATTGACGCAAAATATTTTTAAACGGTTTGGTTTTGGATGGAGAAACAATAAACCTAAAGTTAAATTAATCTTTTTAAGTAAAATAATGCATCTCAAGTTACTAACTTGACGAAGGTATTTCACACTTTCTTCAAAATCAGAGGGAATTATAGAATCGAAATCTCATTTTGCCGCCATGACTTTTCTCTTACATTTTGGGAAATTTTGTAATCAAATACAGTAAGATTGGCTGTTTTTGGTCGTAATTTAACTGGAAATCTATAGTAAGACCATATATTAATAACAAATAAGCTTTTACGCGTATATTCTGAAAATTATATGAATTACTACCGGTAGTAAATCACTACTGCAGCTCCGCTAGTTTTAAGATCGTAACATGTATAGCCTAAACACCGAAGGTCGGTTCTTAAAGGCTTTTTGTAGGGAAACGTAATCTGAGCTATTTCTCTCGCTACGGCACGAACCTTTATGAGCATGAATAGATAAGATGTTTTGTCTTTTATCTTAATTATTCACTTTTTTAACAGCCAGTTACGTCAGTAGTATACTTTAGCTTCCGCTTTCAGCACAGGAGGTGGTGTGATCAGTCCCCGGCCGAGTAAAATCAAATACTTTGAAACTAGTGATAAAGGCTTCCCTCCTTATGCTAAGGAATAGGCGTTAGAATTTAGATTGATGCGTCGGTGTCAGAATAAAGTGACCGGCCGGGGTTCAGTTCCATCGCGTACTAGTGTTATACACAGCACACGTAGAAGAACCAGAGAGTTCTACAAATAGAGTTCTCTATATCTGCTTCCCTCTCTTTATGATGTTCATTAGACTTACATGGAATACAATGGCTTACATCAAACAAGCAAACAAACCTAATACTATTATGTGTGCGTATATTATAAATAAATACATATTTTGAAAAAAAATGAAGTGTGCGTCAATGTACTGCGCGTAAGTAGAGAAAAAGTATGGTCTGTGTTCGTATTTGTGGGGACGGTTGTCTAGTTGTAAGATGCAAGACTCAGAGTCAAAGGGCACTAGTTAATGCATTTTATAAACGATACATGTAGTATTGTATTTAAGATATAACAGAAACTACAGTAACAAGATCTTATATAGAAAACCTGCTTATGATTTTGCCGAATAGTTAAGGCAGAAAATTTCGTCTTATACGTCCTTAGGTTAAAAAAAACCAAAAGCTTTATGACTACAAATTCAATAGAATAGATAGAAGATCTTACATGAGTGCTCTTGAATGACTGGATTTTAAAATGAGTTTTTTTTAAAACGATAAAAACGAGACTTGTCGAGTTTTTATCGTTTTTAAAAGCCGAACTGTTTACACTCAATCATTCATGAGCACGAATGCAATATTCTATCTATAACGACCTAAAACAGGTAAAGGAGTCAAATAAATGCACAAACTTCTCTCTATACAAATGCTATTTTTAACGACATCCGATGACGTTGTCACCGAAGTGACGCCATCGTGGTTCTAGTTTATTTAGCGCCAGACTGGGACGCAAATATCGTGACGTCATATATATCACAATAATCACTAGTGAATATCAACCCGTGGATATCGCAAAAAATGTAATGAAGTGATTTCACGCTGGCGCCGTAAGTTATATTATAAAAGTTTATTTGCAATTTCGGCATATACTTGCATTTGGCTATTTACATAGATAAATAGAAATATGGAACTAAAGTCACACTTTTTCAACGAAAATTTCTGGAGAGTTATGGCCCTTTTATTTAGATTTTTTCACAAAAATATCTTTGTCACATGGTCTTTCCGAAGAATGACTTATCCAATGAATGTCAGACTTTATACACATATTTGTTGCCATAAGATCCTGTGCAAGAACGATGCTCATTGATATTCATCAAGCTTCTGGAGAATAAAATCCCTTTTTGTACGTAGATTATGTCACAAAAAACTTAACTTTAGCTATAACTTTACCATTTATCAATTGTTTTTCATCAGTCTTTCAAATCATTCTGCTTATGACAACATAGATGTAATGCAGCCTAATTCTGTAGGTAAAGGTCATATTTGAATGCCCTTTATTTGAACATAGATGTTGTTCCAAATTACTTCTCTTTGGTATTTACTGACATTTCTTCTTCAATTTTTCAAATATTCTACTTATAACACCAGAAATGTGATGTAGCCAAATTTTGTAGGTCAATGTCATATTTGATGGAGTAATGTCACTTTTGGAACATAGATTTTGTCACAAAAAAACTTAACTTAGGCTATAACTTTGCCATTTAATATTTCTTCTTCCATCTTTCAAAAAAAATTCTTATGACTTCAGCGATGTGATGCAGCCTAATTGTGTAGGTCAAGTTCGTATTTGACAGAGTTATGCCCCTTTGTGTACTTAGATTTTGTCATTTTGTGGGCCAAGTTTCTGGAGTGTTATGGTCCTTTATTTGTTGAAACTTATTAATAATTTCTTTGTCACAGGGACTTTAATTTGGTTTTCAGATTGGCGTATATTGTGTTTTTGCACTCGTCTTAAATTGCAAGGGAGTTAATAGTGTTATCGAGGCTGTCTGTTTCCGTAAGGCATAGATAGTCTGATAGAGACTGCACTGGGCGATCAACATGTATCTTAATCAGTGGTTTGATCGGTCGAAGAGCTTTTGTCAGTTTATTGTCACCAAGCATCTGTTGCCTTATCAATTTTTCATTTCCAATGTGTCTCCGACCGTTAGAGCAATTTTTTCTTGATATACTTATCTAGGCATTTATTTTGTTTAACTTTAACAGAACAAAAGATTTATAAAATAACCTAAAGTAAAACATAAATAGCACTTACTCGAAATATAAAGCATCGTAAGAAGTGCAAATTCAAATATATCGGTAGTCTAACGCCTAGAGCAGCATTTATGAAGCCAAAGTAGTAAGATTTTGTACATTTAAACAGAAAATGAATGCGAGTCACTACATTGAAAAATCCTTTTACTGCCACAGGCAAATGTACAGCTTTTACTACAAACGGCTGGATGAAACTGCAGGGTCTACCCTGTTTGTTCACCCCCATCAGCCAGTCATCTATCTTCTATAACACTTTGATGAATTACCGAAACTCTACATCAGAAATTCAGAAATCACACTTTCAAATTTTGCTCACAAAGATTCTAATGATCATTCCCTGTATCCTTTGTTGTCCATTGATTGTTGTACATCTATACTCGAAGGAAAACTTGGTTCTGTCTGGTTATTCCAATCCTCATGAGGTCCTTTTCTAAACTAAGTCATTTTAATCGATTTTTTAATTTCATGTTAGTTTTAAAATGCGTTTTGCATGTTTTAAACTTATCCAAACTGTGGGTGCAGTTGCATTTATTGGGTCATGAGTTACAAAAAAAGATATTTTCATATTTTAAACGAAAGAAATATAGCATATGTAACAAAATCGAAGACGATTTTCACTTTTTTTTCGAATGCACTTTATACTATGTTACAAGCAAAAGATTTCTAAATAAATATTTCTGAAAATCAATCCAAATATACCGAAACTTGTTGCACTTATGTCATCTGAAAATTTAAAAATAGTTAGGACAATTTAATTTCAAAGCCTTCAAAATAAAAACAACGACACGAGGTAATCATAAATATCTGAAATTCCCAACTGGATTATAGGATCTACACCACAAACAAACCTCTATTTAATAAAAACATTTCACCGGTCTTTTTTGCATTCAAAATAGGAATACAACATTTATGTAATTACTGTATACAGCACTAGTATGTAAAGAAACAAATACTGCACTAGAGTTTGTTATGACTTTCTATATCTAAGTTATTTCTGATGGGTAATAAATTATAAGTATTATGTTGCAATATAAGTATTATGTCATATGCATAAATCGTGATTGTCTGTCACATAATGTTTATCATACTACTATGATAACGGACATGTAAATTGTCTTACACTGAAATAAAGATTATTATATATGATATTCGAACAATATATGATATTCTAATATCCGGACTGTATTTCATTTGAATAGAGTATGGCGGATGTAAGTTGTCATCACAACTTAAAACACAGTCTTTAAATATAACTTCCTTTTCACAGAGGTTTCTTAGATAAAACCATCCTCACGAGAAGTTTCACCTTTCTAGGTAGAAGGAAATAACAGGCTTACACGCATTGATTGTTTTTTCATTAACAAGAGGAGATCAAAGCTTAAACTTATGAAAAAATAGGCTTTGACAAAGATGCAACGGAAATATATTTAGACCAAATGAGTAGGTGTCGTTTCAACCATATAATAAAGCAGACGCGTAATGACCTTCACAGTGTTTACTATACGACCTTCAAACAAACGGCAAATGAATGTATTAAATTTTTTGACGTTATACTGCACAAGCGGAAATAAATTACTCGGCATGTCTGCTGAAATTTTCTTTACAGACTAGGTTGTTGAACGCCAAAGCTTTTTAAAACAAGTTGGATTCACAATGTGCGGAAATTGGAACTTGAAAAGAAAAAAACATTTCTTAGAAATGTCAAACATAATATAGAATTCAAACGCTGCAAAGCGAAAAAAGAAAATGTGCATGCGAACATGAAATTTTGAGACTAGTGGCCTGTGTTAAACAGAATATTGGTAATAAAGAAATAAGAACCAACAAGAGAAATCTCGTACTTATTAATAACAGCATGGCATATTACGTGTCTGGTTTGTGTAAAACACTTAGTAATTAGTTATGTAGAAACCGACGCAGTTATATGTTACTATACTCATTATTTGGGTCATTGTACAACTTGCATAGCTTTTGTATTCGAGAAGCGAAAAAGTACCTTATGATTTAATTCGTATACTTATTTTAATATTTAGTTTTACGCAAACCATATCTTAGGTTAAATGAAAATAATGCAAGAAAAATTCCACTTTATGAATCAGATTACCTTTGATGACTACGTTTTCACAGTTTTATCATGTCTTGCTGCGCTTCCTCATTTTCTTACATTTTGTTCACAGCAGTGCGATCAATTCTTGATACCTAAACATGCCTCATTCGTGCGATGACATAAAATGATCGTAGAACTTGTTTCTATCTTGCATTTGCTCGCAATAACTTACGCGCAGTACGCAATAGCCTTAACCAATAAAAAAAACGAGCAAAAACTGTCAATTTGCACATGGAGGACGAATATCGTGATGAATAAATAAACAATGGCGGCGTCAAGGAGTTGAAGTAGCAATACATGGTACTGTCAGAATCTGGTTTGGCCAAGAATCACCAATGGTCAGTATGTCCTGATACAGTCTTTCAATCACAAACCTGAAAAGGATTTCATAATTTCTCTAAGTAAACAACCACACAACAATACAAGAAAACATCAAAAATTTAGCCTACTACAGTCCTCTAAAAGCATTTGTTATGGCCTCGGAAACAGGTGGCAAAAACATCAAAATCATGCATTTTCCATACAAGAAAACACATGCTTCTCAGCTTGACAACCACCAAAAATTGCACAATTAGCTTTCTGAATGTGTGCCTAACTTAAATTTGTACTCCAAAGTATAGCGTTTCCCTGACTTTTTTCTACTTTTTCTACAGTTTTAGGACCAACTGTCAAATGGCAGCCTCTACAGCTGATAAAGCCAGCAAATGTAGTTTCGTATTTTTCATTTACTATCCATCTTTATCAAAACAAAGGTCATGACCTTTTGCCAAAATCTTATGAAAACATGTGGCACTTCAAGATTTTGATACAGAATAAATAAGGATAATTATTACTCATGCCAAAAGTCAATTCAAACCTGCACTTGCCTTAAATTAAGGGGTTTTATCTGGGCCAATGCGTAAATTTTGCTTGCTACTGTGTACTTCTTCCTACTAGCTACACTGCATCCATAGTGAACACTTGTTGTTCTTTCTCGTGTACCTATTGGTTAATGCTACTTCGTAACTTCGGTGCGGGAGACTGCGGGTTCAATCCCCGACCGGGTCATACAAAAGACTTTAAAAATGGTAGAAATGGCTTCCCTCCTTTACGTTCAGGATTTAGGGTTAGCATTACGACTGGTTTGTCGGTATCAGGATAAAGGGACCGACCGGGGTTCAGCCCCCACGTGTATCAATGCTATACACTGGGCACGTTAAAGAACCATAGTTCTCTACAGAAAAGTTCTGTGTATCCGCTTCCCTCTCTTTCGGACGTCCATTAGCCCTAGCTGGCAGAAAGTGACGTAAATCAAACAAA
>JAULCC010152238.1:0-13439 GCA_032358795.1 Nuttallia obscurata
GAAACGATACGAAACTCGGCAGAGCCTCGTTTCGTATCGTTTCATTCAACTCGTTTAATATTTTCAGTACCAAATGACCACTCATATCAGATCCTCTATATATACACTACTAACAACAATGAAGTCTACATTAAATAGTGTTGGTGATGTTATATACGTCAATAGCAGTAAACACTGTCTGTTTGTGCCTGGGTTTATTACCACACTATAAATCCGGTATTTTTTCGATGCATAACCTCTTCTCTCTTTTTTCAAGAATCAAACAAAATGAGCACATATATACTCTATTTGAGGAAGCTCTCATGTAGGGAATGTTGTATTAATTATAAATACCCCATGTGGGCCTGGGCGTGCGAATGAAGCACAAGAATTTGGACCATGCACTGCTTAACCCTGGCATGATCGTAAGAGGCGACTAAAAGAGTTTGAACGTTAATCTGGAGTTTCTACATTTCTGATTCTCCAGCAGGTATTAAGTTGTTGGACCCAATTCATATTTTTTATCTCGATGTAAATGAGATGTGGATCCAACAAGTTTTTTCCTGAATGACGCCATATAACATATACAGTGTTGCGGTGCCGTAAAACCCAACTCAATCAACCAATCAATCAATTAATTATAAACACATCGGTCTTCAAAGTTTCATAACAAATGCATCATGCATGTTCTAAAACATATCTGTCGTATATGATTAATAGATAGATTTTTTTCACTTTATCATGAACAATATACATGGCTATTTAATTAGGACATGAATCGACAAACACACTCGTATGAACTAATTGGCAATGTCAAACCAATATAATATGATCAGAATAACACAACAAGATAAATATTTTCCTTTGTGGTTCTTGTGTCCTTTATTGTGCCCCATATATAGATAATACCGGATTCAAAACATATAATTCATACAGACATACATGCCATACATGTTTCAAAATTCATATGTCGTACATATGTAAAACACAGATTTCATATATGTTTGAAAACACATTTCGTACATTTTTGAAACACATTTCATAGAGATCTATAGAGGATATCTGATGAATTTTCACTTTATATAAAATGTTATTAGACAAGTCCCGGAATCTTTTTAAGCGAGCCTCTGGCGAGCTTAATGAGGTTCCAGGATGAGTCTAATAAAATTTTATATAGAGGGAAAACGAATCTGATATTCTTTTTATCACATGACAATACAACACGAGGTTAATATTATTTTTCTTATTGATATAAACAAAATTGATAATCCATTTAAGTCTATGACGTCTTATTTTGATGACACATTCTACATTACAACGTGACGTCATCGGTTCTTATGTGTAACGTGTTGTTTGTATAAGAAAATAGAAGATGATTATATTTCACCGGAAATAAGCAACGTCATGTGATAGATACCTGTCATACGTATTTCAAACAGATATATCCTACATGTTTAAAGCACGTCGCTCTTACATATTTTACAACACTTCTTTCATATATGTCTTTAAGCACATTACTTTAAAATCGCTCTTGTCAAGCATGTTACAAAATGTACATTTAACATGTTTTAAACAAACACACACACACATGTCATGCATAGTTAAAATTCCACCTATCGTGCAAACATGGGTTTAAAAAATATGTCGTACATGTTTCAAACTCCACCTAGCGTACATAGTTCAAATCCTAATTGCCGTACAAACATGCATTTCAAAAAACATCAGTCGCACATGCTCCAAATCCCACCTGTCATGCATAGTTCAATTTCCACCTATCGTGCAAACATGGGTTTAAAAAAACCATGTCGTACATGTTTCAAACTCCACCTATCGTACAAAGTTCAAATCCTATTTGTCGTTCAAACATTCATTTCAAACACATCAGTCGCACATGCTTCAAATCCCATCTGTCGTGCATAGTTCAAATTCCATTTATCGTACTTCATTAAAAAAAACATCAGTCGCATATGTTTCAGATCCAACCTGCCGTATATGTTTCAACACATATCAGTCTTGCTCCTAATATACTCATTTTTACAGTTAATGTTATGTTGCTAATGATCAAGCTTTTGATAGCAGATGTAGACCCCAGACATCCTCTGATAAAACCACCAACCTTATGTAGGATAGCTGGATAGTTTCTTCAAACGTAAGATTGGATGATGGGAATTGAACCCACAGCCCCAGAGCTATTACAAGTCAGTGAATCTTGCCTTATGCCTGTTGATGTCACCCTCGGTATAATTATATAATTGAATATTTCATGGTATTACAAACTACTAATGTAACTTTGACTAATATAATACGATACCATCCGCATATATGAGCCGGATAGTGGGGTATAATTAAACAAGATATGATTATGCCCCCTCAGAGAGCCACTTTGTTAGGAACCTGTAGAAGATAAGGACAAGTTGTTTTTGGTTATCAGTCCGAAAAATAATCAAACTTATCAAAGTCACGTCCGTAGGTCAATGTGTTTTCTAGCTGTCAATCAAGACAAGCTTTTTGTGTCTATAGAGCTTTTTGTGTACATAGACCTTTGACCCGATGACGTCAAAATAAGAAGGGATCCTCTACTAGTCAAATCCAAGCTCCCTGTCAATTTTGTGGACCATAGGTCAAGTCATTCTTAAGTTATCAAACATACCAGCTTTATGTGTTTAAAGTCACTGTGACCTTAGCCTTTGACCTGATGGTCTCAAAGTCATATTGGGCCATCAACTAGTAACTGAAAACCTCCCTGCCAAGTTAAAGCACGTCAAGGAAAAATTTCAGTTTTCAAGCTGACAAAGATTTGATGTTCAGTGTCACTATGACCTTGACTTTTAACCTGATGGTATGTATAATGAAAAAGTTCTTCTCTGCTGAGTTTCGGGATCGTTTGTCAAAACAGTCTTAAATCATCTAGTAGACAAGAATATTGCATTCATTGTCACTGTAAACAATATGTATCGCCGAAATGTCCATCATTTCCAGCTTTCCCGGCATGTTTAAAGACCGTAGGTCCTGGTTTTTTCAAGCTGTAAAACGAACAAGCTTTATGTAATCAATGTAACTATGGCCGTGACAGTTGACCTGATGACCTCAAATAACATGATCCTTGACTCGACATCCCCAAACCCATTCTGTCACCAGAGGGCGTGCTACACACTTAAGTGTGTAGCACGCCCTCTGGTGAGAGAATGCCCCAAACCCTGTCAATTTTGAGGACGGTAGGCCCAGGCTTTCTCTATATATCAATCGGACATTATTTTTATATTCAATTTACAATAACCTATGCCCTGATGACTTTTAAAAAATGGCGATCTTGAAGGGCGCAGTGGCATAGTGAATATGGTGTCCGCCTTGCGTTCAGGAGGTTGCGGGTTCGAGCCCCGAAGGGGCCTTTCTCTTGACCTTCATTCGAAAGTGTTTCTACAGGCCATAGGCTTTCAACATAATCTAGCTAAAATAAATAATTTTAAACTAAATAATGGCGATCTTCTACTCGCCATCTCTTACCTGTAAAATTTGAGGATCGTAGGTCAAGGCGGTCTCCAGTTATCGGTCGGACAGACTTTGGTTTACTGAAGAACGGACCGACCGACAAGTGGAAGACATTATACCCCCTTTTATTCGAAAAGGTACATAAAAACTACAAACTGTCAACATAGTAGCTTTTTATTAGTGTATATTTACAAAAACAGTTGAGATTTACTATTGCTTCCTCTGTCAAAATGTGCTGAACTGTTTTTCAGACCGGTATAGTCCATAGTAATGCTTATTTCATTCAAATATACATTTATGTATTATTCAAGCAACGTATTCACAAATATGCAAATTTGAGGGAAACAAAATTCAAAAGAATAAAAAGATAAGGTCAGTCATAGTTTCGTTTAAGGTAAATAATTATTATCTTGTGCTGGTAGAAATATAAATGTATTTTAGATCACAACAAACTTACCTACTTTTTACAAGCAACATGATAAAATTCGTTTCGCGTGTGTGACGTAAAATTATTCGTTAACGTCATTGAACCTTCTTTTATTGTAAAATTATTCGTTAACATCATTGAACCTTCTTTTGTTCATTGTCACATGATTTTATATGCGCATTTGATTGTTTCACTGATGCCCATGTTGGCAAGGGACATGAATGCCGGTCATGACATTTGAGATTTTTGTCTCTAAATTCATTTATAAGATGTCATCTCATCCATGACTATATGACTGTGCAACTTAAAATCATTTGGCACTGTTATAAATCTAGGTCAACCACAAGTAAACAAGGTTAAGGCCACTAACTTGAATAGCTAGTATTGGTATGGCTTTTTTTTATAAAGCTGAGTTGTGCACAGAGATTCAGAATAAAATTGGAGAAAACAACTTTAAATGAGCGGCTCAGATTAAAGTCACAGATAAAGTCAATAAAACATTGCGTATTTAATTGCGATTTGCATTGAACTTCTGGAAAAGATGCGACCAAATTGTCAAACGATGCGGCAAAACATTCGTTTATACGATACCGTGTATTTTGCAGGATTTTTTTAAGGTTGAAATGGAGTTTCTCCATTGTTTATGTTTAAATGCATCTCTAAAAAGGATTTAAGAAACTTACAAGTTGAAATAAATATATACGCTTTTCAAGTTTTAAACTATAACAATCATCAAGTTGTGTATACTACTGTAAAAAAACAAGAAACTTATGGCGGGGATTCTTAGCATTACGAGTTGTAAGTACGTGTATATAGAGATTATGATTTTGTAGACGACAATCTGACATCTTTCAAGTGCGTATATATAAAACATTTATTCCAAATTTTCAGATTAAATGTGTCGAAATAGTATGAGTTACGAAAGAGTTATTGTAAACATACACAATTAGCGTAAACATTCAATGTATATGAAAATACATATTAGTTATTATATTAAGTTAAAATTGTATGAATCGCGCACGGTTTGTTATTTAAACATACACAAGATGTCTTTAAGATTGCCTAAACTTTTCGATTGTTTTACAAATTAGAAGTAGTTTCAATGTTCAAGTTTTGTTCATATCAACCATTAGGCTAATGAGCTCATGAGACATATAAAATCGTACTTAATGGCGAACAGTAACAATTACATTTTACACGCAAATAACAATATTTATGTAAATACATAAGACATGGAAAAGATTTAAGCTATATTGTCGAATATCCACTATAAGCAAGGGGACAGGTAAGCGTCAACATTTTCCGAAACGAAATAGAAACATTGACGACTGGATCTCAATAGTGATATCATTAAAATCATACGAACCTAGATTCGGCATTCGGCGAAGACCCACAGTTCAAGGCTGTGGGAGCCCTGCTATCAGGACAAGCTACATGCATTATTTAAGGCATACTAAACGACTTAACACTGAGTGGTATTGTTTTAAGATAGTCGAGTACAATAAGTCGTCTATAGATTTAAAGAAAAAGATATCATACAATAAAGCACTAGTCTAATGCTCAACCATGTGTGTCAAGAACACTGACACGATTATTATAAAACGCTGACGACTACAACTTACAAAGTCGATTCGCAGAACTCAAAGTATCAATCGTTAGTTTGTAAAATGGTTTCGCTACTTTTCTCTTTACTCTTCGACAATATTTATGTAATGATAAGTTTAAAACACTGTTTAATATGAGTAAACCGAAACTTTAAGGAGTTTCATTTAACGTCCCTATATATACAATTATCAACAAGGAAACCTAAAATGTTAAACATCTTAGAGATTCACGGACGTGCAAGGCCTTTCTTTATAGAGAGACAAACTCTTTTTACACTTTCACAGAATGTGACCAAAGCTAAACACCTAGGACAAAAATCTTGTTGGAAGTCGTCCTAAGTAAATAATTTCAACACAATAGGTTAATTTAAATGACTTGGCGAACTGTGATAGGAAAGGTCAGGGAAAGGATTACTCTGAAGATTTAAATTAAATCTCACGACTATGGTACATGTATATTGCTCTTTACACAATATAGGTAAAGGCGAGGTGATAACAGCTGCTGTGTGGTAATACAGTAGTCGCAGGTTAGAACCTAACCTGGCGAGGCAACACGTAATTAAAGGAATATTAAAGCTCATAATCGAAATAATTGTCTTTTTGCAAGGCAAATGAGGTGCATATCGCAATAATGTGCCTGTAAAATGTGTCTTACTCTTCTATAAATACGAAAATCATGATAAAAAAAACTTACAATCGAGTACTGATCAACACATCACTGTTGACATTCTGAATGCTGTTGAAACAAACCAGACCTCTTCATATTTAATTGGAAGTTGCTTATTTTCACATTAAATGCACACATGCGAATGACATCGCACGCATGGTGGTACACGTTGAAAAGTACACATTAAAGCCATTTTATAGCTAAAACAATTTGGTAAAATTGCGTTATTTAGTGCATGTGTGCATAATCATGAATAGAAACTGTTGCTTAACACGTGTAGTTTACTATGTCATATTCCATCCGCTATTTGTAATAGATTTATCAATGTCTTAATTACTTATTTTCCTATCACAGTAGTCAAAGGTATTGTTTATATTCCGCAGCTCGGAAGGTATAATTGATACCCTCGATTTATGACTAAATATAACGATCACGTCTATGATGTGATTAAAATCACGAGTATCTTGAAACAACGTAAAATTTCAATCAATCATATTTTTATTGGTTGGAGAATGATATGCAAAGCACAACTTTTACTAACACTACAACATCACTTTTTATAAGGTCATGTATTCAACAACATTGTTATTGCTATTTTATAAAGTCTTGTTGTAAACGACCACTTTTTATAAGGTCATGTATTCAACAACATTGTTATTGCTATTTTATAAAGTCTTGTTGTAAACGACATCACTTTTTATAAGGTCATGTATTCAACAACATTGTTATTGCTATTTTATAAAGCCTTGTTGTAAACGACCACTTTTTATAAGGTCATGTATTCAACAACATTGTTATTGCTATTTTATAAAGTCTTTTTGTAAACGACATCACTTTTTATAAGGTCATGTATTCAACAATATTGCGAGATAATAAGGTCGTGTTGTATTGCACAATATTTTTAGTTTATAATGTCGTGTAATATTCTACAATATTGCTAGTTTGTTAAGTCGTGTTATATTCGAAAACATTGTTAGTTTATTAGGTCGTGTAATAATCGACAATACTGCTAGTTTATAAGGTCGTTTTATAGTCAACAACATTGACTTTTATAAAAGCATGTAAATAAAAACATTACTAGTTTACAAGGTCGTGTTATATTGGTCGATATTGTTAGTTTATGTCGTACAATATTCGACAACATTACTAGTTAATAAGGTCGTGTTATATTCTACAACATTGTTAGTTTATTTCGTCGTGTAAAATTCGACAATATTGCTTGTTTATAAGGCCGTGTTAAATGCGACAACATCGTTTTATAAGGTCATGAATTCAACAACATTGCTAGTTAAAAGGGTCGTGTTATATTTGACAACATTATTAGGTCGTTTTATATTAAACAACATCGACTTTTATAAGGGCATGTATTGAACAACTTTCCTTGTTTATAAGGTCGTATTACATTTGTCAATACTGTAATTTTTTTTTATGTCGTGTTATTTTCGAAAATACTGTAAGTTGATAAGGTTGTGTTATGTACGACAACATTATGACTTTATTATGTCGTGTTTTATTCGACTACATCGACTTTTTTTAAGGGCATGTTTTAAACAAATTGCTAGTCAATTAGATCGTGTAATATTCGGCATCATTAGAAGTAACATGTAATAAGGTCGTGTTATATTCGACATCGCTTTTTAGGAGGTTTGTCTTCAAAAACATTGCTTTTTAATAAGGTCGGGTTATAATGGGCAACATCGTTGTTGTTTTTTTTTTTGGTCATGTATTCAACATTTCTAGATTATAAGGTCGTGTTACACTTGACAACATTGATTTATGAATAGATTGTGTTACACTCATCAACATTGAATCATTATGTGGCTAATATATAAGGTTGTCTCTCTATTGTTTGGCAGTTGCGACGGCATATCTTGCTAGCGAGATGTATCCCCTAGGGAAGACGCATTGCCTTTTAACGAATTTAATTTAATACAACGTTGAATTTATTGATTTTTTTATTATTGCTAGAAGCAGGTTTCTATTATCATTTCATAAGTGTGAAAATATTCATGTATCCCGCCGGTTAGTTAATCCTTGAGTCATGCATATAACGAAGTCGCTTTCAGATTGGATACAGAGCACCGAACCTCCACGATCTCCTTTATCAGTAGGGAAGTGGGTAAACTTGAATAGATAAACACCTCGAAGATGAAAGTTCTGTTTGAAATAAAAAGGTTGATATTTGTTAAAGATATGGGATACATTTTCCATGATATGACCTTGTTAATGTTTCAAAATGATAAAAAAATAAACAAATGTACCTTCAAAAGAGAAGTCATATTCTTTAGAATGTTGTACGGAAAGCATTAGACTTCTGGAATTTATGGATATGTTTGCATGTATGCAAATCTATTTTACAGGTAGCTCTTCCTAGATGGCATGCTTTGGGGGTATCATTACAATGTCTGGAATATTATGTTAATATAAACGCAAGTAACTCTTGCTCTTTAGATGTATATTCTTTATGCGCAGTTGTGCACCATAAAAACCATGTACCTACCGGAATATATATGAACAAAAGATATACATTTGTACCTAAATACAAGAAAAGTGTAACAAGATCTTCGCAAGGGCTGATGGCTTCACGTTCAACTTTATTTTATGAGCTGTTTTTTTAGTTTTCGAAGTGCTTCGATTTCATGTGCTTATGAATCAAGCCTAGAAACAAATAGGTTATCAACGGAAATCAGATGGTCGAGGTAGATTGTTCGCTTCCAGTGCGGGATGGTGTGGGTCAAACCAAAGACTTGAAAATCGTAGTGATGGCTTTCCCTCATTAGCTCTCAGGATTTAGGGTTAGCATTAAAACTGGTTTGTCGATGTCAGGATAAATTGACCGACCGGGGTTCAGCCCTCAAGTGTATCAGTGCTATACACTGGGCACGTAAAAGAACCAGAAAGTTTTTACAGAAGAATTCTCTGTATGCGCTTACTTCTCTCCATGACGTCTATTAGCCCTAGATGGCAGAGAGTGACGTAAATGAAATAATCAAACAAACATATTCTATAGCACTAGCAAAAAATCTTAAGCTTGACAAAGAACTGCGAGAAACTGTATAACGGGAGGACGGGTTTATTGTGCTTTTATTAAAGTACTTGCTTTTCAGACCCATGGTAGCAGATTCGAAACCCAACCGCGATACAACATATGCGTTTAACGTTATATGACATCGTGGGTTAATGTCTCTCACCACTTTATGTAGGAACATTGTCAGTTTATTGCGGAGATGTTTCTTGGTAAATTGAAAGTTCCGATTGCTGTTAAACTGACCAGTGTGGGATGCATGCTTTATTCTTGGAAATGACGAAAAGTTAAACAAATAAAATGTTTAGTTGTTTATATCCATGTCTACATATTTATCAATCCGCATCTATCAAACCTTCCGGTGCCAAACTTGGGAACGTCGTCTGCTAATATTCAAATTTTCTGAAACGCCCCTATACTTTTTAGGAACTGTTTATTGAAAGCTTATGACAGAATGAAGAAGAAAATAAAACTAATCATACTTAACAAAGACTTTTTAGGTTTCGTGATGGTTTAAATTAGCTGTATGTTTCAAAAGTTCGCATCCGACAGCGAAATTAACCACCATAGGCTTGTTGGTTAGAATCCTAGCTCGGAGGAGACAATGTTTACTTCACTTGCAGAAGTTATCCATCTAGCTTGAGGCAGGCCAGTGGTTCTATCCAGGGATGTCTTGGGTCTTCATCCACCACTCAAGTCTGGAAACATTGCTATAATACCTCATCTGTGTCGGTGTCACTTAAAAACATATAAAAAAAACTAAAACAGTAACAATTCATGTGAACCACCCCGTTGATGCAAGCAAAGTAATCATGGTCAAATGCGATTTAAACAGAACCACTGCGAATCATAATTATTTTCTTAAGTATTAAATTCCGTTGATCCTTTGCCACTTAATTACATACTGCTGGGCCAGTAGCTAATGGACTGTCCCCGGGGAGCTGTACCTGTAATAGTGTTCCATTATATTGGTACAGAGGTAGGCCTCGCTAGTTCTGCTGTGATCATTAACGATGTTACGTTACCGTACGCCGCATGTGCAATCGTCGGCATCGATCTTTGCGAGAACTATCACTGTGGAAATAAGCGCAAAGTCTGTAGCTTACCTTTATCACCGTGGAATATAGAATACAGTAAATTATTCATCCACATTTGAATTGTAAAGGTATTTCGATCGGGACAATTTGTTTGTTTAAGTGTTCGCTTTAGAAACGCATATTAATTCCGTATTGTGTCATTACTATGGCCAATGTTGATTTATTTATGTGTTTCATAGCTGTGTTCGATTTATCGAGTACAATAGGTCACTGTGGTTATATTGTCTGAAAATAAAAAGTTGAAGGAACTTCTCGGCGGTTTATAAGTCATTGGATATTGAAACTGGTCTGTAGGGGCTTAACGTACATGAGGGTGTATACCCACTTGGATATCCAGTTAAGTTGTCAAATTATCGATTTTGGATTAGTTTTGAAATTATGTTGTGTTCATATAAACTACTCGCCAGATTGACGGTATTTATATATGTTAAATCGGGTTCAGATATAGAGTGTTAATAATTATGTTTACTTTGGTAACTATTGTGTTGTGTTGTATATCACTTAAACAGTAACACTCATCTATACAAGTGGTAAAAGTATTAAAACTTTTTTTATAATTCATTTAAATTGTATTTTCGATATTCATTTATTCAAAGAATACTCATTGATGGAGTTTTCTATTTTTCAGGTGCAGACGCCTCTATGATAGGATGTTTTAAGTGACTACTGTTGGATTATGTGTAACGTCAAATTAGAATATTCCGCGCTTGAGTTTTGAACTCATCGGATTAGTTAAAACCACTTATTCTTGGAGGAGTATTTTTTGTTTTAATTCATACGCGGCTTGTAAGTCGCCATGACAACAAACGGTGAAGGGTCCAAACATAATGACCCTAAAGATGATCCCGTTAATGAAAATGAAGATAGTGACGACGAAGAGGAAACCCTTACTTTTAACCCTTACACACCAGAATCTTGGCATACCCAGCTGGAGGACGAACATAGGCTCAAGGAGAAAGAAGAGGAAAACAAAAAGAACCAGGGCGAGGCCCATCTGGTGGACGGAGAACTTCAGTTTGACTCTGAAGAGCACCATGGACCTACGAAAAAGAGAAACCCTAACCTCGTCGAAGGGAACACGCTCCCGGAGGGGTCGGAGTTTCCCAAAAACTTGTACGGCAAGCCGATAGAGGAGATAGACAAACTTATAACAGACAAGGTAAGGGATTTTCTTGTGTGGGAACTTTTTTTATAAATTGTAAATTCCTGTGTGAATAAAAGCGGATTTTACAGACATTTCTGCATTATTTCTGTGAATTTTACGCAAGGCGTTCACTTGCGACTGTAAATTTATGTTAATATGAACGGACAGCATGTTTCGGGAATTCGAATTAGCTTTCCATTGCGCTGTAAGTTTCATTGACGGGAATGATAGATGGCGAAATCTGTGGGTCATCTCTTCTTGCCTCTTAAAGTAAAACAACCCCAAATCATTGTTTCCTGTCTGCGCTATTTAACTAAATTGAAACGGATTTGTATGGTACGGCTATACGAAGAAATTATGCAGTGTACTGTACCTTTGTGCACACATGCTATTGTTTATCACATCATAGCGAAATTTGTCAAAAGGAATTTTACTGTCATCTGTTTATGCTGTAGTTAATTTATGAGTACAAAAACGACAAATGCATAACACACATGTAGCCATGCACTCAGCACGCCTATACACATGCAAATTGGACATACTTTATTCATAGGGTCGACACGTTATAACTAGAATTCCTGTTAGAAAACAAAATTAAAAAGCCGTACCACAATTCTCACCTTTGACTGCAGTTGATAGTTATCATATTCATCTTTTGTGCAAAACTTAGTTTAAAAACATGTCCCTGTTAACTTCTTAAACATGTAGAGCGATTGCGAAATCGCGCATAAGTGCTACGAAATTTCTCTCTGAATTAGGTTAATCGACCATAAACCTTTAGAATCTGACCCTATAGTAGTAGCTTCGTAAAATTGATTAGTTAAAAGGTTATATAACGACCAGACAGTATTTGAACTACCAGCTGACAAAAAGGATCATAGCACATTTAATATTCGTCTGCTGACTGAGCAACTTCTACGTATTACATAGGTTTTTATGGTATACTGTGACTTATTTAAGCATAAGATAGTGAACTATTTCTGTGACTGTGCCATTCATTGCTCAAGAATATTTTATAAACTTGGACTCAGTTTTTTAAACTTAACACCAATATGTATCTTATGTGTGATTAATGTATGAAATAATGAAAAAAATACTAACTAACTTGAAAATCATTGTTTGTATAACCTTGCAGTAAAGACCGAAGTGAACAAGTGTCCTAGTTATTTCTACAGTTTTGCATAAATTATGCATATATCAGGGAACGAGGAAGACAACCATTATATCAATGCAACTACATTTAAAGTGATACATGTTGAATGGCTGTAAAATTATACTTGCAAACTCTGAGCTATGCAAAGAAAGAATAATGATGCACAGTGTACACATTTCAACCATTTAACTCTTTGGTCGCTAAATTTACAAATTACAAATACAGTCTGCTAAATTCTATGGTTCTAATGTTATTTCAGAAAAGTTGTGTAGACTATATTTGACTGAATGGTTAGGTTGTAGAATCTTCTGTTTTATTCAGTATGTCATGGATTTATATAATATGCTTTTAAGTTATACATTTAACCAATCCCAATAGATAATATCAAGTGTAGGGGTAGCTATACATTGTGAAACAAATGTGGAAAGGGACCAAACGATAAAGTTGACTAATCGCATTCTCTACATGGTTTTATATGAGTATTATGCGTAATGTTACAGGTCTACAATTCTTGCCAAACATTTCCAAAGCATGTATCGAAGAAGTACATTCAACTGTACTGATCAGGATTCTCTGGCGCATGCTAGTCATACAATTTCCAGAACCATTTCCTAAACAAAATAAAGCTTGTTAAAAAATGCAAATTCTTCGATAATAATACGCTTTGTTATGAGATTCCAAAGTATTGAAAAAAATATAGCAAATTTGAAATTTAGCTGACAGCATTTATATATATGAAAGGTTGAAAAGCCAGCATGCTGTTGTTTGATAATATGAGAGCTAGCGTGCTGTTGTTTGTTAACTAGAGAGCCAGCGAGCTGTTGTTTAATAATTAGAGAGCAAGCGTGGCGTGC
>JAULCC010152348.1:0-13439 GCA_032358795.1 Nuttallia obscurata
AGTTTAGATAGCATCAGAATGTATTTGACCTCAGTACATTTGTAACTTTATATAGGACAGCACTTTGAACTATTGCACTTATATCTTAAAGCTTCTTTTATCCCTGTTTCAAATCGCCAAACTTCCGTTTCCATAAAGCTAGCCATCCGCAGCTTGTTTAGTGCTTTTTTTAGTGCTTTCTTCAACCGAAGTTTTAGGACAAAATGATAATATAGTACTCTTTCTCAATCAAAACGAGATAGTTCCAGAATAAAAACAGCACTACCAATAAGGAAAATGAACAGCTGCTATCTAAATGAGCTTACACCAAATTCTCTCATGGTTATGGTCATGATGTGACTTTGCCTAATAATTAAAACAAAAATCCCCAACGCCCATAAACCGCTTTATGTATTCTACAAGATAAGTATGCCTTATTCTGGATAGCTATGTGACCAGTCAATTTCAGGCAAAATAGTTTGATGTTGATTAAAGTGTGTTCAAAACCCAAATTAAACCACACGCATCACAATATACCAAATGTCCCTTTTCAATGCCTTAAACATACGACTGCGACGGCTAGGTAAATGTCACCATGTAAACCCTCTCTAAACTTATTGATTTTCTGTTTTAGTAATAACATTTAGCTTTACCAAATTTACTATAATAAATATATGCAGAACCTACTTCATTACAACTTGTTGCTATTAGATTGCATGCTAAATCTAGAGATTTTCAACATGGAGTTTTATTAATCAACCTTATCTTATCAATCTGACCCAATCGCTTGCTGGACTGTCTATAATTACATAGGCTTACAATTCACAGTTTAACTTTTAACTGTTTAACTTTTCTTATATTTTAGTAATTACTGCAAAACGACCATAATGGAAACGTCTGATGGAACTGTGAAACAAGGTCTGGCCGAAGATAAGGTGAATTCACTTGGACAACGAGAAAATGTGTAAGTTTACTTATCTTAGCCGCAAAAACATTAGAAAGTTGCTAAGTTGTTAACTGTTGTAATATTGATATATTTAGTGGAAAGGTGTCATCAAGGTTTTACATCCACTGCTTTAGAAAAATTAATGTTGGTCTCCTCAAATGAAAGCTCCAGCCACTGTGGCTTATGGGAAAAGTGTTACTTCCGATTTATTATCCTTTGGCCAGGTTCCAGACAGGTAGACAAGGATAACTTAATATTCGGTTTTCCGCTCTCGAAGGTAGTGCACCGGGATCCGATACGCATATGAATATAGTTTGCAGAACTTTTATCGATATGAAACATTTCAACACACTCAGCGAAGAATGACAAACCAAATCATAAAGAAAAATCGAAAAAGGAGTATATTAGCTGTCCCAGCTTAAATACCCCAATACTGTGGGTGGTAGTGGTTTGGGTATGGGTATATTTTTATTTGATTGTTGATACTCTTTGTTAGTTTTGCACAATAGAATACATTATTGTTTAAAATCAGGACAACATAATCTAATAGCACGAATTAGACAATGTTCCAACAGTATGATAAACTAGTAGATAACATCATTTCAAAAGATTTATCAATTTAATCCATCGCTTATTGATTTATTTAGTTCCATTCATGTATTTTTGGTTTGTGTGATTTTCATTTTAGCTAGAAATAAAACAAATATTTATAATTTGATTTATTGTTTTTAGAAATCCAATTATATATACATATAAGGAACAGTCAATTTTATTTTGTACTATAGAGTTCCGATGTTTCCAGCGGCGTTAGGAAATGGACAACATCAGGGGCCACTGACAAGATGTTTGACATGGCGAATGATAAAAAGAGGTATAAGAAGCCCCGAGTGTGTATTTCTATCAAAAGATTTTGAATAGAGTAGAAACTAGATGATGTTCCGCATCATCATGGAAGCATATATTTCACTTTTTACGGCTTATGCAACGGGTATTTATAACAGAGATATGCATGCAATATAGGAGTGTTAATTGATTTTCTGGTTAGTCTCTAAGACTAACGGTAACATTTGTAGAACTTTCTAAGCCACACCAACCCAACCCATCATTTAATTCACTGCCGTTACAAATATGAGCAACAGTATTTAGTAAAATCAAATAAAAAGTAAAGGAGAAGAGAGGAATTGATACAAGGTTCATCATCGTCTAGATTCTATTGTAAATATGTCTGAATAAATATTTTTTGTAGTCAAAAAGCTCAAGATAGAATAGATTTGGATTTCATTCGAAATAAAGTGAAGTAATAAACGACATAAACATATTTTCAAGAATCTTATTTTCATAATGATATAAATTGAAAGCAATACACACATGGAATAGGATAAAACATTGGCGCCATCAATTCTTAGGATGTAGAAAAACTCGTGTTATGAATATTTTTTATATATAACTTAAGGTACCTTTTGATCTATCTAGCGATTGCAATGTTATCACATGGTAGGATATTTTAGAATGTAAATAAGTCTTATAGCCTCTGGCTTGCCTGGAGCAGAAGTTACCGATATCTGAAAGTCAGACCTACATGTTATATGTCGACACATATTTGTAGGATTATGTACCCTTGTAATAGCTGTAGTTCATGTACCTTTGTTCTCTGATAAGCTCAGCAGTGTGAAAACATAACAACTTCGCACGAAATAGTTTTAACCAATTTGAATTATTCTTTCAGGATAGAAAGGCAGTCAGCTAGAATCATATATCCCTGGCATGTTTGTTAACAGAAAGTTAATCTGCGCGAAGTGAAGAATATGAAAAAGTATGATAAAATGCAGTAACCTGTAAGGTTGAAGCTAATATATATTTGCTCTTAAAAATTGCTGAAGTACATTAAACGGTTGAAATAACATAAACTATTTACTTTTTTATATTACAATCAATCAGTAGATGCTTCTGCAGATGACTTGATGGTGTTGCTTGAATTCATAGTATGTTAACTGTACTGTTGATTTAAATCCTTTGTCGATAAGTGAAATAAAATGAACGAGAATATTTTGTTTGCCGTTGGATAAAAGAAGCAACACGTTGACAAACGTTTACTTTTTTGTAAACTTCAGAAGGAAAGAGATAGAGAAAGAGAGAGATAGAGGGAGAGAGAAGTATTTAATTGAATAATTTGTGATTCCTTTTTACTTGAAAAAGGAGTATTGTTTGAGATATAGTCGTTTTATAAGTTAGTAGTCCTGTTCCAATTTTTCATCAGCTTAAGAAAATAATTACAACTTTCCTTTGAATAAATTTATAATGGCACCTGTCCAATTAAGAATGTTTTGAAATTTGCTTTAATAACGTGCAACCACTGGGTTCGTAGAACGCAGTGCAAATTGAATGTGCAAGTTCAGATGAAATGAAAATCTCATATTCTTAGAATTTAAATATAAGATCAACCAATTAAACTATCTGAATCAAGTGGATGAATGAAAATCAAATTATTCTGATAAACTACATATATATAGTCTGATAATTGGGCTTTGTAGACAATGACACATCTTTGAATGGAGGAGACATAACTAATTTAGGGTCGGTGTTGTTTTTCCACTTCTTATCATATTCATGTATGATATGTGAATGTGAATGTAAATACAAATTATATGTATTGATATCAATATTGTTGTTTTTCTCCGATACAAACATTGAACCTAGTAAATGTCTGCTAGCCTGATAATCAACCAAAGGTATTGATAGTATGAATGATTCTTGCTGCTTACCTCCATGCATGTACCAAAAACCTACAAATTACACTGACACAAATTAGAACTCCAACAAAATGTAAGCCAGAGACTCTTAGCGTCTCAACACTTTGGTCGTCTTAATTATGTCTGTTGACATGTGCTTCGGTTTGCAGATTATGCTTCGCATTAGTATATATTATGATCAATATAACTCATATAAAATTGGAAAAGCAAAATATAACTTAAACCTTGTTTTAATCAGGTCCTGGCAAACCAAAGGATTCTGGATTTTGTCACCCGTCACGTGATCATTTTTCTGTAAGAACTACTCTAAAAACAAATTAAAGAACTATTCAATGCCTATACATATTCATTTAATTAAGTATGTGTATCAAACAGATGCAAACAAATTAAAGAACTATTCAATGCCTATACATATTCATTTAATTAAGTATGTGTATCAAACAGATGCAAATTTTGCACACTATTTTCAAATTCTTATTAAAAACAAATTACAGAAAAACTGTGAATAGCGGCGTAAAAAAAAGTAATAGTATCAAGAATATCAAAACAATATACTGAGATATATATTTTGCACATGTGATTGTTAGACATATACAGGTATAAAATTAAGATAATTATATTATACGATTTAGCAGAGTGGGGCCTACGCTGCCAAGTGGTTATGGTCATCGACTTGCAATTTCTTATACCCTCACCGCTGTGGGTTCTATTACCTGTATGATCACCTAGGATGCTTTTAAGGAGGTAACCTTCGAGTTTGCTGGTGGTAGGTTGGTGGTTTTACCCAGATGCGCTTTGTTGCTTAAATATTGTACATTTAATGACGTCGCGGTGACTGAAATAGTGTTGAAGCGATGTGCGAATCCCAATAAAAACAGAAACGTGAGGTTAATCTTTTCTATTTTACGTCGATTATGGTCACAACAAACTGACTAATAATGTATTTACCATGTGTTTTAGATCCAGACGTAGGCCAGCAATTTTCACAGCCCCAGCACCACTGATATGTACCGATGAAACAACGGACAAACTTTGTTGTAAAGAAGAAACAATCGTACAGCTGGCACAAATTACACAACCACTGAACGTTGTTGCCATCACCGGGTTATTCAGGACTGGCAAATCATACCTACTGAACAGACTAGCCAGAGAACCTCGAGGTAAGAGCGGTATTTCAAACATAAGGCGCATAAACAAAACTTTACAGTTTATTGCAATAATGTTCGTCTTACAAAAATAAAAAAAACTAAGCGTTCATCGGATTTGAAAGGTGTAGATAAGGCATTTATAACTGCAAGTGCTTATATAAGATTTAGCAACAACTTTTCAATTGAAAGTAACGGTGTAATTTGTACATTTTTTATATGAAAATTAATGAGTATTAATATGAATACTAAATATGGATTCTAAAACAGTTTTGAAATATCTAACAGTCAAAATAGTTGCATTTATATTGTTACAAGCCAGGCGTAACCAGAAAAATAAAGTCAGCAACAAACTTAACAAAAGTTATTATTTCAAAATTACAAATGTGATTTAAAATATAAATAAATAATTCACAGTTCCAAATATCCATAATTATTCTGATCCTGTTTGATGTCCTTTTGAAGTTCTTAATCCGGTTGTTGAATGTTTCTGAACACTTTTAGATTAAATCTTCACACTTCCTAAATTTCATTAATACAAAACGATTTTGTCACTTAATAATATCCTAAGAATAATCGAGAATTTTCACACACAAATTAACTCCCTATAATGACTATAGACTTATCACAGATAAACTGATGAAATTTGCAGCCCCTTTATATATAAGTAATATATATCTTTGTGGTTTTTTAAAGAATCATATGGAATAATCTTGTATTTACCTGAATACAAAATAAGATCATATGACTAATTGTTTACAAGTTGAATGCCAAATATAACTCTCTTGAATAATCTCCAATATTCCATATATGATAGAAATTTCTATAATATTCTATGAAATTCTACAAGTTTCTATAATTTTCTATAAGTTCCAGATGCTTTAAAAGTATAATTTTACAGGTAAAGAAGTGCTCCTTAACAAGACATCATTTTAAATATCAACAATTCTCAAGTAAGCCGACCATATAACAATATGCCTTTCTGGTGGCTTAGAACCCTTATGGAAATAAACATTGAAAACTCATGCTGAAACAATACATTTTATATAAAAGGATCTACGTATAGTTTTCAAAATTTGCAACAATTCAGTATTTTAATATATATATATACTGTTAACTGTACGTACTATATGTCATAAGTGATGAGTGTGAAATTATCGAAACTGTGACAACTGTCGCCGGAGAAGCAACAGTTACTTACGATAAGCTTCGAAACCACCGTGTCACAAATCACAAGTGTCCAAACAAAACATTACGTCAGATGTCGAAAAAATGGTAACAAACGTCGAAACGTTTTTTTTTAGATAAATCGTTACAAATTCAAAGCCAATTTATCAGTAGACTGTTTTTTTTGTAAATATTTCAATGGAAATAAATAATCTTTATTTAAAGTGTGTGTGTATAATGTGTGGAGGAGGTTGTTGTTTTGGGTTATACAAAAAACATACCACTAATGTTCATGTTAGACGGTGAAGAATTTTCAACGAAATATTGAACAATATGTGTATACGAATGTTTGTTTTAGTTGTTGTTTTGCTTTGCATTTTTGTGATGTTGAAGTTGTTGTTTTTGTATGGGACATATAAGGTCATGACTTTCATATAAATCATGTTTAACGAAATATTTTTTTTCGATATTTATATATATATATATATATATATATATATTCGAATTAAACTGCGCCAGGTGTATGCTGCACTAATTTGTACTCTCGGTAATTTAAATCATAACAGCAGATAAAGGGTAATGTAGAATTCAAAATGCTGACACCTTCCAGTGACGGACTCTGTTCATCCTTTGAGTACATTAATTGTAATATCACTTTAAATAAATACTCCTTGCGGCTCTCAGTCATATACAGCCTACCGTCATCACAAAATAACGGGTTCAATACTTATAATTTCCTTGAGCATGAACGGCTTTGCTCTTTCAAAATATGCGAAACGGATAAGCCAATTGTTATAGTTGGTGACTTTCATAAAGACATACCTCCAGATAGTGACGCTTCCAAACACAACAGCTGTCTGGAGACATTTGGTATGGAACAACATTTTCGAGGACCAACACATGTCGCAGAATATACTTTGAATGAGCTTATTACAAGAGACATTAACAATATTTTATCAGATATAACAGTTAATGATCCAGGAATATCTGATTCTGATAGGAAGTTATCTCGTGAGTATTTTGCTGTGATATTTCATACTCAAGCATAAAAGCCAGCTCCAATAACGAAAACTGTGACCTTTCAAATATTAAGAATCATTCAGAAAGAAAAAATATCTTGGAGATTCTCAACATAAATGTGATGCTTTCCGATGTTGAGGAACACATAGAATCGTTAAACAATAGCTGGTTCTCACTTGTTGCCTAACATGTTCCTTTGCGTACAAAACAAATAGTACCTAGAACGACATGTCCATGGTATAATGAATAATTACACGAAGCCAAACATCTGAAATGAAAACTTAAACACAAATAGAGAGAAAAATATTTGACAATAGATCATGAGATATACAGACATCAGTGTGGCACTATGAATAAATTTCTGTTCAAAACAAACACGTGATAACTTCTATTCTGAAACGATGGTCATATAGACGCAATCAGAAGACTTTATTAAAAGTGACAAAGAGTCTTCTTGGTAAAATGAGGAAACAGCTCTGCCAACATTTTCCTCGCCAAAAGAACTGGCACAAAATTTCAGCAACTTTTTCATCAGTAAGATCGATGGAATAAGAAATAAAATAAGTTCGGAGACAAAATTCGGGTTTAGATTTAGATGCAAGTGTTCTGAAATACTATAGACCTGTCTCAAATTTACCTTACTTGTCTAAAATGCTTGAAGAGGTAGTTTATGCCCGTTTGGAAATCCACTTGTCTTTAAAAAAAATCCAAAAAGAACACCAGTCTGCATATGGACAAATTTCATATCACTGAGACTGTATTACTAAACGTTCAAAATGGCATTCTTTATTCCCTTGACCAAAATGATGCTACATTTCTAGTGATGCTCGACCTATAAGCTACCTTCGATACCATCGACCATAAGACACTATTGCACCGCCGCTAACACCATTTTGGTATTTCGGCTAAACCACTCGATTGGGTAAGTTATATCTGAATGACCGATAACTGACCATGGATAGTAAATTGTCAAAACCAGTTTAATGAAGTACAGTGTCGTACAAGGGTCTGCTCTTGGATCATAATTTTTCACAATGTACACTAAACAAGTTGATCCAATTTACTAGAAACATGGACTTAATCACCATTTGACGCCAACGACTTGAAGCTGTATTTGTCTTTCAAACCAACGAATCCTGTCTCTCAGAAGGTAGCTTTAAGCCATGTAGAAAAATGTCTCGTAGACATTTTATCATGGATAAACAACAATATGTTGAAAATCAATGCCGATAAACGGAAGTCACTGTATTCATATCTCAAAGAAACGATAAACATATTGAAAATATTTCTGTGAAAATTGGAGAAGCGGACATCAAACCATGAGAATATGTGCAGAATCTTGGTGCTTTCCTACACTCCATAATTAGCATGGAAAACATATTAACTCAATATTTAGATCAGGATATGGACAATTACGTTAAATTTGCCACATTAGGAAATCTAAATATAGATACTACTTAATCGCTTGTAAATGTTCTCATCACGTCACGCATGAATTGTTGCAATGCGCTTTTCAATGGTGTTCCAAATACCACATTAAATAGACTTCAAAATCTTCAGAACACCTCAGTGCGCATCATAACGAGAACATCGCGTTAAGATCACATCTCACCGGTCTTAAAAGAATACATTGGATACCAGTCACTCACACAGTGGACTTTAAGATTCTAATTCACAGGTACAAAGCATTACACGACCAATTAGCGATTAATTATAAAGGCAAGCTAGAAGTCAATCAGCCAGCAAGAAATTTGAGATCCAAGAACAACTCAAAATAACTAGTTGCTTCAAAAGGTAGAACTGTAAGTTAGGTGATCGTAGTTTTTCATCAGTTGCACCGAAGTTATGGAATACTCTGCCGGTTACCATAAGAGACGCTTAAAGTTTTTTTCTTTTTCAAAGATCACTAAAACGCGTTCATTCATCAAGATCTATGGAAACTAAGTCTGCACTAGAAAGCAATCTCTATAATTGAAGTAATTTTATCAGTTGTTTAAGAGCGTTTAGCTCCAGGCAAAATACCAGGCTGTTCATTTAGATGCAGCTGAGCATTTAGCTCCTATTCATTAGAATGATCTTCTGGCTGTGTCGCTTGTGAGCCTTTATTCCAGGCAAAATACCAAGATGGTAATTTAGATGCAATTGAGCTTCTAGCTCCTGCCATTGTAATGATCTTCAGGCTATGTAGCTTGTGATGTTTTAGCTCCAGGCAAAATATCAAGCCAATCATTTGGATGCATGCTAGCTTTTGATTCCTCATCATTAAAGAAGTATCCAGGAGTACCATTGAACAGCTTTATGTGCATGTTTCCTTTCATTGTAAGTTGTTTTTCCTTTGGATTAAAATTATGCTAGATTGTGATATGTCAGATTGCATGAGACGTGAGTCAGGTGCCTTCATCTCAAAAAAGCGGTCAAAAAGCGCTGGTAACATATGTTTTTTTAAGTCACATACTCATGAATGTGAAAATGAAAGTTACTTAACGTGAAGTCTATTTCGGGCATTCCATTTTCGGATTCGGTAAAAAGTGAAGTATGTGAATATAACGTGAATACCTATGAAGTTGAACCACCATCAAAATATTGTTTTGGAGAGACATTCGTCGAATTGTAATAACTTTTATTGCTATAAAAACTTGCTGGATTGAAATTTATCATAAATTATTAAAAAGTATAATTTTCAGAAAAAGATGAGGTAATAAAAAAATAATTTTTTCAAAAACAAGCAAGGCAACGTAAATATTTCTTCTTTTTATTATTTGAAGGATATACATGGAGACAATAAAATAAGATTTCCTTTGAGTCTAGGTATGTCCTGAACTATTCACGATAACTATTTCATTTTCTTTTTAACATAGAAATGTTTTCAATTACATTGACACATGTTCTGCGGAAGTAGCAAAAAATATTCAAAGTCTTATGGAGACATTTCTTCCTTTAAGCAGACTGAATATTGATGAAAACTTCAAAGAAGTCCATGAAATAGCAAATGAGATATATGACATAACAGATATGAACAACCTTACCTATGCACTTCAAAAACCATGATAGTTTGGACGAAAATGGTTTCAGCAGAAAATATTTTATTCAAACATACTTTTAGCAATTCGTCATATCTGAAAAGTTTCAACACGAAAAAGGCGATTTGAAAAGTGTCTTTTTAAGCAGAATATGCCATTCAAATTCCTTTCGATATGAAAAGTAAAACTGTAAAACAAACATAATTCATTTCATCAATAAAAACCGCATTGCTAAGCTATAACTGTTTTACATTTAAGAGAAAAACATGTGGCCATAGCAATAATAAGCGACAATAATTTAAACGTTGACAAGTTTTAAGTGTACATGAAAATTAAAGGTTATTACATCTAAATGGGACATGTATATTCATGTTTCAATTTATATTGTATTATACAGCTTAACTTGCTTGGCCTATTGATACGTTTAACCGTTCCTATATTGATAAAATTATCAGACGGATGTGGATACGGAAACTTTTTATTTAACAGCCGAAATAACATCGTGCTTGTAAAACAAAGCTTTACGATTTCACCATTTAGTTAAACAGGTACTGCGGACATAATCAATGAGAATCTCTGTATATATTTCAGGATTTGCCATCGATAATAATGTGCATGCCTGTACAAAGGGTATATGGATTTGGTGTAGAGAACATCCCACTCAAGAAGACCATGTCCTTGTTCTGCTTGACGTCGAGGGATTTGGAGACAACGAAAAGGTTTTTAAACATCGTTTGCGCTTATAGTTTGAATAGTATTAAATAAATCAGTGATAAACTTATCAAGTTTCACATAATAATTCTTAATATCATTAATATATTGATATTTTTACTAAAGAACGTTTTTTTAAAACTTATTTACTTAGCTCGATTGTTTTGTGGTTTATAAACACAGCTTTTGAGTTTGTTTCGTGGTGGCAAAATAACTAAAATATGTCGGAGGAGTCAACATCGCAATGTGTCTACAGTAGTCCATAACAAGCAGTTACAAAGCATACACTCGTTGATTTAACTAAATGATTGATATTTGTCTTGAACTTAGTAATAGTACAACCATTTATCAATCATTAATTAAACCAATTGAAAGATGACAGTCTAAGAAAACCGTTGAACAATGTCAGTTTAATCCAGAACTGCTAAGATCATTTACTTCAGTAAGCTTCGTTTATGACAACATTCAACAGAGACTTCACAATTTATGAAAAGTTGTCATTTATGGAAACTGTTTTCTAAGCAGTGTTCGTATAATTCATAACTCTTTCAAAGAAATAATTTTCTTTAATAAAACAGCTAGATAAATATGTGCCTAACTTAGAATAGCTTCTTCCACTGAATATACGTTTAGTCATGCACGCTACCAGCAAGGTTTACTAGTTCGATCAGGCAAATGTGTCGCCATCATGTTGTAGAACATCAAAAAAAATAAAAAAAATTCAGACCTGCTTTAATAATCAAATGAACATGTTTGTTATAACAGGAAAATCAGGAAGAAGACACATGGCTTTTTACTCTGGCAACCTTGTTAAGCAGTACTTTGATTTATAACAACAGAGGACCAATTGACGCCAACGCTCTTGAACGACTACTGTATCCTTTATTTTCAGTTAAATCAGTGTCTTAATATTTTACATTCCCAATCAGATGATCTTACTAGAACAACCGCATGCTGTTGGGACCAAAAGAATTAGAATGTTTCTTGATTGTGAAAATCCACAAAATTCTAAACGCTTATTGACATGTCAATTTTTTTTTCAGAAAATTAGGTATGAATTAAAGTTCAATAAGATCTTCATTCAGATATCTATTTTGAAATCTTTTAAAGCCTTTTGAAAGACATATATGGAAAACACGACTTACATTGAAAACTGCCCGTCACATTGTAAAACTACACTATGCAATACTTTGTAAGGCTGTATATTGCTATAAGTTTATTATGTGGATATGCTTGTTTTCATTCCATTTGGTAGCTTATAACAAATTCTAACGAGGAAAATGGTTCCATGATTATAAGCGAGTCTTCAGCAAATTCAAACAAAATAAAGTCATAAGCATAGAGACGAATAATTAAGTTAAAAAATAGCATATAAAACATACCCTGTTTTCAATGTGTGACGCATATTAATAGAATCATGCGAAAAATCTCCTGTGGGTAAATCAAGTATTGAGAAATACATCAACATAATTCAAAATATATATTTAAGTATTATTTGGAAGTATAAGTGAAAAGTTTTAAAAAATGAAAAGAGCTTTTTTTACAACCACTCAGTTTAAAATATGCTCTAGATAGGTACTTTTCTTTAATGATTATAAAGATTTCTAGAAGAAATAGATTCAACCATTGAAGTCAGTAAGGATAGCGAAGATAATAATTTAAAACTGCTTGATTTTGATTTCTTTTTTCCGAATTTCGTGTTTGCTTTGAGAGACTTTGGGCTAGTGCTTGAGGATAAACAGAAACAAACTATAACAGCCGACCAGTACATGGAATCAGCACTTGTCCAGAAGAGACGCAAAGGCAAAATCATCGAAAAGTACAATAAGATTCGCCTCCTCATCAGAAGATATTTCAAAACCAGGAAATGTTTCGTCTTCGTCACGCCTTGTGGGTCTAAGCAGCAAAGGCATTTAAGCCAATTAACGGAGAAAGACATAGAACCAGATTTCCTACAAAGCGTCCATGAACTTTGTGACTATATACATAGCTCGAAACCACTGCAACTAAAATCAGGAAGACATATCAACGGAAGAAGTAAGTAAGTTCTGGTCACGTAACTTACATCCGAAGAGCTTTGTTTTTTTTTGTTTTTTTTTTAAAACTGTTCAGAATGAAATATTTGACTCATATTATGTTTTTATGAACCCATTATATGTAATAGTAATACGCTATACATGGAGAACTGTACATGGAATACAATATCTTTAAATCTTAAAACCATAATAAGCTCAAACCCGTGTTCAGGTCGGGTTATTAAGTGCGTGTGAACAGGTACATAATCATGAATAAAAACTAGCACTAAACACGTGTAGTTAAGTATGTGAAATTTCCTCTTCTATTGTTTTATTTTCACAGTAGTCTGAGGTAGAGTTTATATCTGCAGCCCGGAAAGTATATCGGACGCCCTACATTCGCGGCTAATTATCACAAACGCGTCTCGTGATGTGATTTAATCTATTGTAGTAATCAATATGTACCACAATGCATGTGATGTCATCTGCATGTGTACGTATATTCCATGTATAAATGAGCAACCTCCGATTATATATGAGGGGTCTGGTTTGTTTCGACAGCGTTCAGAATGTAAACAATGATGTTCTGATAAATACTTGGTTTAAAGTTTGTAATTTTGTTTCTCGTATTTATAGTATTTTGGATACCCAAAATTGCAATACATCCCTCGTTTGACTTGCAAAAA
>JAULCC010152681.1:0-13435 GCA_032358795.1 Nuttallia obscurata
GAGGGAAGCCATTACTACCATTTTTTAAAGTCTTTGGTATGACCCGGCCGGGGATCGAACCCGCGGCCTTCCGCACCGAAAGCGGACGCTCTACCACTTGAGCTATCCCAAAACTGTGTGCAGTGGAATGATGTTCTTTTATGGACAAATAAAAATTTAATATTTCCTTTGCCGATGAAAGGTTACGTGTATGGCGACGAAAGGGTACAACCGCCCGGTTAGCTCAACGTCCTCCCACACACTGCCAGGTACATCCAGGATGTTCAATATTGTTGCATGCGTAACAATACTACCGTTCTTCCCTGATCGTCCAATTTGCCAGACCTTTCACCCATTGAACACACGTGGGACCACATAGGACGCAAGATCAGAGAACGTAATTACGTCATAAATGAACGTGACCTTGAGCGAGCGTTGCACGAAGAATGACGCCGAATCCAGACGATGGACTTGCTGCTAACGGATGATATCTACTCGATATTGACACATTTGTGACTTTTCTCTTTGACCCAAACCATTTCAGTGTGACGGATTACAAAGGAGATAATGTCTTTTTTCAATTAAATTTTTGAATTGAAATTTGAATTAAATGATTGAAAATGTGAGTAATAAAGTTTTTGTTTAATGTAGTATAAATTTATCAAATTTTAGCATTTTATACCAACTTGCTTATTTCCTTCAGTATATAAAATCAGAAATTTTAGTTTGTACACAAGTCTTGCAGTTCAAAATGGCGAATTTCCCTATATACTTAAAGAGACGTAGGATGGTCATATTCAAGTAAAAATTTGACCAAAAAGTTCATGTTTTAAAATTATGAAAACATATCCAGACAACAAATAAAATCTTTATCATGCCGTCAGAAAGTTTTATCCTTTTTTATAATTGTCGTATCTTTAACATAAAATATATAGAGGATATCTGATGAGTTTTCTCTTTATATAAAATTTTATTAGACGAGTCTAGGAATCTTTATTAAGCGAGCCTCTGGCGAGCTTAATAAATGTTCTAGGACGAGTCTAATAAAATTGTTTGTAAAATGAAAACGAATCTGATACTTTTTTTATCACATGACACAACAGTAAAGGAAGGAGAAAGCTTGATATTCTATTTAGTTTTTTCTAATGCGTGACTTTGACCAAATAACGACGCTATGTTAAATCTATATCTTATCATGAGCAAAAAAAGTAGATCCACATTTAATGGAAAAAGTCTATCAAACCCCTGTCAAGAATTCGAAGCTGCATAAAACTTTTAACTTTAGCAAATAAGAAAAATAATTTTAACTTCAAGGCAACGGTTATTTTCATTCTGTAAACTATGCCGCGGATGAATATATAGGTCGGGTAAATCGGTTCTTATATGTAACGTGTCGTTTGTATTAGAAAATACGTGATGATTACACCGGAAATAAGCAACGTCATGTGATAACATCCCTATATATTTCTATTGCTAGCCGTTATCGATTTTCTGATTATCGATGGCCGAGAAAGTCTTATTGCCTGATGTAAATGTCTCATATCTGCGAGTGTGTACATGTTTTGAGAGAATAAAAGAGATGTTCTGTTCTATAGCAGAGTTGTCTCCCAGTTTTAGGAATGCTGGAGTTCAATGGTACATAATTTGCATTGTTATGGTGAAGTCTATAAAAGACCTTGTATGTTTTTGTTACACGGGTATTGTGTCTTCAAGTTATGTTGCTGATAGTTTAGTGATTAAAGAAATGTATGTTTTAGTTAAAACAATGAAGTCTGTACGACACATGGTATATAAACAAATGAAAAAAAACAACAATTGTCATTGTGCTACACACAATCGAAAAAGGCATCTGCAATATGTTATAGCTCATAAAACACTTAGACAATTAGTTAGAATACCATGTGCATGAATAATAATCTGAATCAAGAATTTCGTGACTAAAAGTTGACAGTCTTGATAGGAAGACCAAATGCTAACATTACACATGTATCAGTAAACATTATGACATTGTTTATTACTAAACTAATTGTGCGAGTCATGTCATTAAACATTGCAGTAAACTCCTTTTGTGTGGGTATTCCCTTCCGTCATATTAGAAAACATACCAATGCTTCCAGCGTCGAAGTTAGATGTAGGAAAATAAGCAGCTGACAACTCAGACACAATATGATGCACACACAACAAGCTTTGTCATACACTTTGTAAGGCGGTGTCACATGTTATTTTTTGTTAAGTAACATGCAGATATACAGTATTGTGTTTAATCTCTACTTTAACCCTTTCGCCGCCATAGTCGATTCGGTGATTTGTTTGCAATCAGTTTGAATCTAGATCAACGCCGAGTAACTAATCAGAATCCAAGCTGTTTGACATCCTGATTCTGTTTTTAAACGGAAATTCAAGAAATATCCCATTTGAACATTTAGACAGACGACAATGAATGCAAACAAAATTATTTGGTGCCGAAAGGTTTAACCTTTAGCCTGTAGTGGGCAACGTGAAAGAATTTGCAAACAGCTTGGATCCAGATTAGACGCCGAGTAACTCGGCGTCTAATCAGGATCCAAGCTGTTTGACACTCCGCCAATTGTTTCTCCAAATATTGGGCGATTCTGGTAAATCTTAAAATCTAGACAGACGACAGTTTAAGCAGACGACATTTTTTCAGCAGGCGTTTAACCATTTATCTAAGTCTTATTGTTTTTACCTGTGACGAAAGGAAATTAGAGGGAATGTTCTTCCCAAAGGAATCTGCGTAGGACCGTGTGTCACTGTGCAGAAGGAAGAAATTCTATTGAGTATGTATATGGCGTCATAAACGGTCCTTTGACGCATTTCAGCATTTTTCTGATTTCTGAGATAGCGTATCGAACAAATGTATGGCTATTTTAATAAGGTAAAAGAAAAAGAAAAGTTGAACTTCGGAATTTCTAAAAGCAATTACCTCCCACAACTGATTGTGTCCCCTTTTTGTTTGATTATTTCATTTGCATCACTTTCTGCTAACTTGGGCTAATAGACGTCTCAGAGAAAGAGAATCTGATATAGAGAACTCTTCTGTAGAGAACTTTGGTTCTTTAACGAGCCAAGTGTATATTGTAGAACAATTTTAGTAAACAAACGCTTTTCTAGTTACACAAGTAGGTATCATAAGCTGTTTCATATTAGTATGACCTAACATCTTTTTGTTAGTTTGTAGCACTGATACACGTGGTGGACTCAACCCCGGCCTTTCAATCTATCCTGACACCCACAATCCAGTCGAAATGATAACCCTAAATCCTGAGCGCTAGAGAGAAAGCCAGTACTTCCAATTTTAAAGCTTTTGTTCATCCACCATGGGATAACCCGCAGCCTCTCGCACCGGAAGCGGACGCTCTACCACTTGCGCTAATCTAGAGGATCAAGTAATAGCAAACACCATGATTATACCGTACCACCGCTCGTCCGGTTGCTGTCAGTTAAGCTCATCCCTGTATATATATATATAAAAAAAACCTTTGACAAATATACCGTTGAAATAATAATACTTTGAAATTTTAAAACAAATTAGAAAGCATTTTTCGCAACAACAAATGTCGGATTGTTTTATAGTTACGGTGGCAATCACTGTATTGGATGTTGAACTTTATTTCTGCATTTCTACTTAAGCAAGGTAATACGAAACTGTTTTAAATGAATTTGATCGGTGGACCTTCACAAATTATCTGTTTGCTCCGTTTTACCGGATTATTCTCTCAAAGTAGTATAACCGTTGATAATATTTGCCTTTTAAAAGTCGATACAAACTGTCCCAGTGGCTTTTAGCCTTGATTATGTTAACACACTAACAAGCTTAATACTCACTTCTATATAACTGTTGATGCTTATAGTCAAAAGAGGTCGAGCTTTCATTGATATATTATACCCTAACCAGTTTAATGCTGCATTGCGCTATTAAGCTAAAATATATATAGTCTGGCCTTTTGAAGTGAAACAGTTCCGTCACACATGGTATGATCTGGCTGTTGTTTTTTTCTGTTTGATTTCCGTTTTATATGCAACGCTCGTATGAAGTATATTTGTAAATAATTAATCATTTGTGGAGACCCTATCTGTTTACGAGCTATTGTTTATTGACATATTACTGGCACATGACACTATAATTACAGAAAAAGCAACATGACATATGCCAGCAAAAATGAAAACAAAGATACTGAAAGAGTACCATAATGGTCCTGTAATTGCTCACTTGAAATTCACATAAAGCAACATCGCATGCTAAATAAAAAAAAGCCCAAAGTTACCATATGAACAAACTTGATCAGGATTATATCTTTGTTGAAGTATTCCGCATGAAGTCAGTTTAACACTAAAGGCGTCCTTGAGATCTAAATACGGACCCAGGAACACTATTTGGGTAAACTGTACATGGACTTGTATATAGTGTTACAGGCTTTTTTCACTTCTTTTTGGGGTTTTTTCAAGTGAGGAAGCCTTCCAGCTGGCTTGCGGTAGGTTGGTGGTTCCAAACGGGTGCACTCTGTGCCTGAAATAGTGCACAGGGGTTCCCCGGGGTCTTCATCCACCGGTAATGAGTTGGACGTCGCGATATGACTGAAATACCGTTAAAGCGACGTGAAATTCCGAATAAAACAAACAAAACAAAAACAGGCAAAATATCTTAGCCCAAACATATATGGCTTCAGCAAATACTATTTGTCAACGTTTTTAGGCAACGTTTTTAAAACCTTGGGGTCACCATTAAACAAACATGTACATGTATGTGACATTTCAACACATTTATCTAACCTCTTGGGCCATCTCAGTCAATTTCTAATCAAAGTCTGCCATTACTCCACTGCAATATCAGAATTATCAGACACAAATTAGAATATTTAAGAGAACAGTTAATTGATTTTAATATTTGATGTTTTACAGAAACTCACTTTAAAAAATATTACCAACTCATGAATTATTACTGTCATAAGCTTTCGATATACCATAGATTAAATATCAGACCAACCATGGACAAGGGGGGGGGGGCTTTTAGTGTACCTTAATAACGATGTTACCCAAGTAAAAACTGGAAATTTATTGTGATGAATCTATCTGGGTAAAGGTTAGAGTACAAAGTGAAATTATATTAATTTGAGTTTTTTACAGTCCAAGGACTGCTGACACAATGTTTTTAATAACTTAAATCTAGATCTCGAAAAAGCTTTTGAAATGACTAATAAAATTATTGTTTCAGGTGATCTAAATGCAAATATGTTAAATCCAAATTTTAATAATCTGAGAAACATTATGACTATTAATTCTTTATAAAATGTAATAAGTTCTCCAACTAGACAGAGGCAATTCTAGACCCTATTCCTATTCCGTCTGATATGGTCTACTGTGATACTGGTGAGCAAAAAGTACATAATGGCATAAGTAAGCATAATGCTACTTTTTACACTTACCTTTTTCATCTGATATCCAGTCTTGTTTTCAGAGAACAGTCTGGGTCTATAAGAAAGCTAACTTTGAAGATCTGAATGAAAATATACTTGATTATGACTAGTCGTGTCTCCTTGACGGTACAGTAAATGAAACTTGTGTCCTTTTTACAACAGTTTTTTTTATAAATGTTGTAAAATCATGTATTTCTAGTAAATCTATCAATGTAAGGCCGGATAATAAACCCTAGTATGATACTATAATTAGAAAATTTAGTACAAAACGAAATCGAATGAAAGAGACATCTAGAAAATCAGGGAGATCACAATATTGGGGGAAATATAAACATTAAGAAATAAGGTCAATTATTTGAGAAACAAAACTGGCAAAAGATTTTTTTTATAATAATGTTGAAGTTAATCTAGTTGAAATACAATCAAATGATAGAACAGGATTTTGGAAAATCGTAAGTCGCTTTGTAAAAGAACGTGATTCTTCCTCAGGTAATATGCCACCTTTAGGTTTGGCAATGCAGATAGACAAGTAATTGTTTATATAACAAATGACGAAAGGACAAACTGTTGTTTAAGTGAATACTTTGCATCTATATCTACTGTAAATGACGAGAATGCAACTTTGCCAAATTTATCAGAATTCGAGACAAATTTTAATTCAGTTTACTATCACAGATATAGAGGACCTCATTAAGAATCTTAATGCAAATATCTTTATATGTTAATAACGTCACTGAATCTTAACTAAGTCTTAAATGATTATATGCAGATGGCAGTTCTCTGTACTGTTCAGCAGGGCATGCTTAATCGTGATTTATATCAAATCTCAAAACAGAGGTTATCCTCTTTAGCTTGAAGAAAGAATAAAACCAATCGTCCACGCCTTGTATTTGACGATACTGAAATCTCTTTTGTAAAAAATTGCAAACTCTTAGGAGCCACTTTAAGTTCAAATGGACAGTGTTCATCTCACATACACAATATCTTGTCTTCAGCTTCAAAAGTTATTAACATCATGAGGAAGTTAAAATTTACATTATACAGAATTGCTCTGAACTAAATTTATTTATATTATGTCAGATCAATATTAGAATATGGATCAATAGGGTGGGATGATTGTACTAAAAATGACATTGAATCAATTGAAAAACTCCAAAATGAAGCTCACGCATGGTAACTGGAATAACTAGATCTGTTAGTTTGGATGAATTATACCGTGAATACTGTAAGGAGTCTTTAACGAAAAGAAGAGAAACTGTGATAATGCCTCTCACTTCTTGTTTGTGTGTAATCATTACAAAGAACAAAGAAAGGAACTGTTCAGGCAAACAAGGGAATTTCATCTTCTTAACATTTTAAGCTTCTCTATGGGGACACAAATCTGACTATGGATCAAAATATCCAAATCTTTTAATAATTAAAGAAATTTATTCAGAGGTCAATTTTTTCTTTTAATTAAGCACCAAATCAAGAAAACCCATAAACTCATTAAATAATGTACCTCGTCCATTACCTTTTAATCTATCGGCACTGGAACACCTGGGCTGAGTGAACTTTTTTCTCTGTCTTTCTTTCTCTCGACTTGCCAGATTTGCGTTTCTTCCTTTTGTAACAAGAATACAAATTATCTGGTAGTTTATGTTAAAATCTATAGTTGCTTATGTTTTTCTTTTGTTTATTTTTGTTGTTGTGTTTCCTTTTTAACCCTTTCCTCCAAAAAAAAGTCCGTTTAGCATTTCTGTTACTGAAAACTACTGAAACCGTTGAGGGTAATGGAGCATTTGCTTGTTAAGCAATTGCTCTATTTCCATCTATGATTTTGGAAAGGTTCAAAAATGGTACTTCATTTTTCTTTTGCCTAGATTTTCATTTTTTTCAGCATGCACTTTCCTTACGGATAAGAAAAATTGTGATGGAAAGGACTATAAACTTTATTTAAATTGCTACAGTTCAAATGTTTGTTGATGTAATTTATCTCATTACATCGTTTATATTATTTTGTACGGGAAGGACATTGTCTTTAATGGTAGACCTTGTAGCCCATCCCCTTTGCTGTTCATAAAGGGAAATAAAATATATTTAAACTAAATCTCTTGATTGTATAGTTTCAGACAATATCATTTTGTTTTTGTTGATGTTTTGTTATAAAAGTCAATGAAAATTAATAAGACTCCTGAGACAGGAAAAAAGTTTTTTCTATAAAAGTCTATGTTAAACAAGTAAATATAATATTGCCATACAATACTTAAGTCCCCTACCGGATGGCACAAAAATATTGCATTGATTATTGTGTACATACAATCAAATAAGTATCAAAGGGCAATAACTCTGTAATTAATCAAGAAACAAGTTATGGTATTTGTACAATGCATAGTCGCACAATTTGTTTGACCATTGTATGTGCCGGACAAAAAAAAGGGTGCTAACTCTGTAATTAGTTTTGTTTGACCATGGTAAGAAATAATATAAAGAAAAATTCAAGACAAGGCCCTGAAGAGAAACAGAAACAACAGGACCATGATGGTCCTGTAATCGCTCAACTGTTAAGCTCTATATACAAATAAGTAACCCCTTCTGTCTGTGTAAAATGAAACAAACACGGAGCACATGCATGATGAAACATGCAAAATATCAAAGCTCTAGCATGTATGGTTTTAGAGAAAATATTCTTTTAGTTTAAAGTTATTTGACCCCCAGGGTCACCATTTGAACAAAATTGGTAAAGGACTACTAAGGCATGATAAAGGCAAACAATCTAAGCTCTGCCATGTGAACTTTTGAACAAGAAAAGTATTTTAGTTTTCACTATATACATTTAATGAAAAATAGCTCCGACCCTGGTGGCCATGTTTTTAACTGATCCAATTTTGAATCATCTTTGTAGAGGGTCACCGAAATAACACTTCTGCCATGTAATTTTAAAATCTGGCCTCTAGTTTTGGAGAAGAAGATCTTAAATGGTTTTTTTCTTTATGTTGCAATGACAATGCAGAGTGAAATTTGACAATGCATGAAGTCAAATTATTTGAACAACTTTTGTGGAGGTCTGTCCAAGGATCATTTCTGTTAAATAAATTCTAAACTGAACCAGTAGTTTAAGAGAAAATGTTCAAAGTTTTCTATATAGCTATAAGGAAAACTAGCCCCGTCCCTGGCGACCATGTTTTTTAAATATTTCATTATTCTTTTAACAACTTTGGTAGAGATCCACCAAAATTTCTTTGCTATGAAATAAATTTGAAAATGAAGCAGTAGTTTAAGACTATATACATGTAAGGAAAACTGACTCCGCCCCGTGGCAGCCATGTTTTTTAACAGATCAAAATAATTTTAGCAATCTTTGTAGAGAGTCACCCAAGGAATATTTATGCTAAATTATTTTCAAATCTGGCCATTAGTTTCGGAGAAGAAGATTTTTAAAGTTTTCACTATATACATATATGGAAAAATGACTCTGCCCCCTGGACGGACAGACAACGGACGGACGACGGACAGACGGAGGGACGACGGACAAAGTCTGGTCACAATAGCTCACCATGAGCCTCTGGCTCAGGTGCCCTAAAAATTTCCATATTGTCTTATAGTGAAAATAAGCCCCGTCCTCTGGCGGCCATGTTTTTTTTTCTTCTAATCAACAAGACTTGAAAGAATTTGATTAACGTCCATATAAGGATCGTTTGAATAAGATTGAAATTGGCCAAGCTGTTTCTGTGAAGAAGATTTTCAAAGTGTTTCCTTTCCATTGCCATGACAACCAGAGTTCTGAATGGAATCAAATTCTTTGAACAACTTTGAAAGAGGACCACCTAAGCAACATTTTGGTAAAGTTTTATTACAATTGGCCAAGCCGTTTAGGAGGAGATGTTGTTTGAAGCAAATGTTGACAGACGGACAAATGGACGGACAGACGGACAAAGTTCAGTCACAACAGCTAAAGATGAGACTATGGCTCAGGTGAGCTAAAAATCAACTTTTGGATCACTTTAAAAATCAGAATCGGCCCTTTTAAATGCACTTTTTAAAGTATTAAACTTTGTTTACATAGACAATTATTTCCATGTGACTTTCTGTAACAGTGGTTAAATTATCTCAAATATCAAAGACAGCATGTTGAAAATGTTAAAAAGTTAATTATACACTTAATCCTGATCCTCAAAAGTTGTGTGAACATGGGGTTCAGCACTGAAAGATTTAAATACATCCAACAACAACAAATATCTTCAGTATGCTTTTGTAGGTAAATTTAATTTCCCTCAAGTTGAGCTGATTACAATGCTTTTACTAGATTGTCACTATAAAATTGTACAACACACACAACTTTAATTTGTTGAACTTTATTCCTCACTCTAAAGGTTTGAATAACATAAATATTCTTTAAATCATTCTTGTTGTACATGACTTTCAAATTATTACAGTAATAAAAGCAATGCAAACAAAACTGTAAAACTGACAGGACTAAAGAAGAATTCATTTGGTATTAGATTTTTATAGAGCTGACTGAAGCTATATGTCTGAAATATTCTTTTCACGCAGGTGATTGACCATGTTTGAAATATCCTTTTCACAGAGCTGTATAGCAATGAATGCCTGAAATATTCTTTTCACAGAGGTGATCCACCATGTTTGAAATATGATTTTCACAGAGGTGTTTAGCAATGAATGCCTGAAATATCATTTTCACAGAGCTGTTTAGAAATGAATGCCTGAAATATTCTTTTCACAGAGCTGTTTAGCAATTAATGCCTGAAATATCCTTTTCACAGGGCTGTTTAGCAATAAATGCTTGAAATAGCCTTTTAACAGAGCTGTTTAGCAATTAATGCCTGAAATATCCTTTTCACAGGACTGTTTAGCAATTTATGCCGAAATTACCTTTTCACAGGGCTGTTTAGCAATTAATGCCTGAAATATCCTTTTCACAGAGCTATTTATCAATTAATGCTTGTAATATCCTTTTCACAGAGCTAATTATCAATTAATGCCTAAAATATATTTGTTCACAGAGCTGTTTAGTGAAGTAATCCGAAAGTTATCTTTTCACAGAGCTGTTTGGAACTTCATGTCTGAATTCTCTTTTCATTTGGATGACAAGATATTAAATGTTAACCACACCTGAATTATCATTCTTGTTCATTTGATTGAAGCATTACAGCTAAATTACCTTTATCATAGAACTTACTGGATTGACAGACTTTTCTTTACTTATAAGGGAAGTACAGCTTAACTGAGTTATCAGTTTACAGAAAAGACTTCAGCAACACACTTGAACTATCATTTTTCTACCCTGAATAGTGCAGAAGACAAAACTTAAATTAACCCTTATACACACATGATTGAATACAAATGTATCAATTATCTATTTCACTGAAGCCTTGAACAGTCTATTCTCATTAAAGATTCTTATCAAACAACAAAATCATCATTGTTCTTAACTTGCAGAGTATTTACTATTTTGAAGGGGTTCAAGCCCACAAGCACATAATTTGGATAGGCCAAAATGTTCTGTGATCCTGATAGACAAAGTGTTTATTTTCTATTAAAAAAAAGGTCCGACTGTTGATAATATTTTTTATATTACCGGTATAAAATAATTTGGTTGATAAACATGCTAAAAAAACATCTTCACAAGTTGTTTGACTCCAGATGGTATTTTACAAAACTACATTGTATCTTTCTTAATACTTATAGCAAGTGAAAGTCTTCCACTCTATAACAACAGCCTCTTTAGAGTTGCTCCATTTTTATGTAAACTTCTCAAAGGGTGTTGATGTGTCTGAAATTTTACTGTTGTTCTGTCAATAAGAGATGGTATCCAGAATTTTGCTGTTCACAACATGTATGTAAGTTGTTAGCTGTTAAACCCTGATTCACTGCCATTGTTGAAATACTAAATTAGTCCACATGATAACACTGGAAAAGCCTTTTCTAAAACAAATACAATTTAAATCATGGTGAAAATCATCAATATTCATTTAATATCAAGTTATGAATATTCAGCAAATTAAATGGTAGTAAGAGTCTCAAAATGTTTATGTTTATTTCTGCTCAGGCTGAGGCTTCATGCGATAAATTAAATCAGACACCATCCATCCTGACAAAGCATTTTGCAGGTCTGAGTCATACACACGCTGAAACAAATATATTGCCAGATGAGAACGATAGAATAATACATCTGCAACATTTTTCGCATCAGGCAAAACAACACCTGTTGAGGTCTTTGTAGTCAAGTTTGGTGTTTTACGATAGTCCTTCTTGAATGGTATGGTAACCCGGATAGAAAGCAGTGTAGATCTGAAGAATAAAAAAAGAAAGATATATATTGTAGAGTTTGTAACAGAATCACTAGACATATATTATAGCCTCAGCCTCATTTATAAGTTTACAGAACCACTGAGAATTAGAACCAAGAAAAGGTTATTCTTGAATACTGTGGCCTATATACCACTCTAGGTTCAACTGTCATGCTCATATATGGTTCAGATCACAAGACTAAATATGTATATGTCTTATTTGTTATATTATACTGAATCATATCAAAACACAAATTTGAATGTGTCTATCTCATGCCTATAACAACCAATTATATACAGAAAATTTACAGTTTAACTGTTCATGAAAAAACAGTTGACATAATTGTTATAAAGAACAAATATCATGGATTAGAAATTTTACTCTTGTCTGACAGTCAACTGAGTAAACAGGATAACTGACTTAAGTACATGACACCATACAAGTCATTGCCAAGCAGGGATTTTTTTTTCCTTCTATAACAGGGGACGTTTACAGGCCCCTTCCTCTCACAAAATTTCTTCAAAATCATGCATTACCCCAAAATTTTATGTTTGCCTTAGAAATTGTCTTCCCCTTTCCTTGTTTATGTAATTTTCCCAAAACTAAGAGGCCAGGCCTCTTCCCCAAATTCTGAAAAAAAAAGCCCTGCCAAGAATTCCATAATTTCATCACACAATTAAGCCATTGCCAAACAGTCCACTAGCAATTGTGAAATAGTCTGTTTACTAATTACAGGTTAATAAGGAAAGAAATTGTTGACATTTGATATTTGAATAGCTTAAACGCTAAACGGAAATTGAAAGTGTATGCAATAATACAGTAACCAGACTCTTGTTTAGGCCAAAAACAAAATATGTATGGTTCCTATGACATGCCTGAAAATGATGGGGTTGGTAGGTCTAAGTTTTTATTTATCATATGACACTGCATGTCTCCAGGTTAGCATTAGAAGTAAGGTAATTTCTTATACATAGCTAGGTACATATAAGATACCTGACACTGTAGTGTAGGATTATTATGATTCAACATGGCATCATACACTTAATTGGATAAATTATCTAGTTAAAATATGTAAGAAATAAGAACGCTGCTTCCAATAAACACTTATGCCCCTGGTGGCTTCCTTGACATTATATTTTCAGTCTTTTCAAAGTCCAAATTAGGTCCAGGTCAAATGGATGTTGGGTGTTATATGTGGATGGGAATTGTCCAAGGCAACAACCATTAACAATTTATAACATTGAAGCAAGCGGTGTTCATGCTAGACAAAATGGTAAAATCTAGTTAACCTCGTAAAGTATGCACGGACAGGACGATAACTATTTGCCTCCTGTATCTATAGATGCCAGGGGACACAGATAGACGGACAGACAATGGACGGTAAGTGATCAGAATAGCTCACCTTGAGCTTTCAGCTCAGGTGATCTAAAAAGTCTTGGATCAGGCATTGAAATTTAGGGTAGTGAGGACACAGAAACCATACATATATTTTATTAATATTATAATAATAATATGTAGAAGATATCTGATGAGTTTTCACTTTATATAAAATTTTATTAGACGAGTCCAGGAATCTTTATGAAGCAAGCCTCTGGCGAGCTTAATAAAGGATCCAAGACGAGTCAAATAAAATTTTATATAAAGTGAAAACGTATCTGATATACTTTTTATCACATGACACAACAGTAAAGGAAGATGTAAGCTGAAAATTCCATTTAGCTGTGTTTAAT
>JAULCC010152792.1:0-13433 GCA_032358795.1 Nuttallia obscurata
ATTGAACATGTAGCAACTACACAGACAAAGCTTCACCGGCTATAAAACAGGGACGTTTCTAGTTTTGCTGAGTATATATAATTTCCTTTTACGAACTCCAGTCAAGCTTTGACCCACAAATATTGGGGTATACCCTCATTTTATTAGCTTACCTCGTGATAATTTTGACCCTTTCTATTACATGTAAAAAACACTAAATACAGCTCGACATCCATCCTTCCGTCCAGGTTATACTACTTTACCGGTACAATCGTCTTTTATACAGATTATAATAATTAAAGAAAACATAATTATAGATGAATACAGAAGTAACTTATCATGATAATACTACTAACGTTAATGTGTAAATTAAACATCAGTAAATATTATGTCATTATGTTACTCTTTTACATTCTGTAAGGCTTTATGCAAACGACTTGACGAAATCAATTGATATAAGTTTATTGCACACTTTGTATTACGTCATAAGGTAAACATTCGGTAATCTGCTATGGAAGTGTTATATTATGTGATTAGCAATAAAACTACATTTAGAAAAAACTGGATAATATTGAAATATCGTCTAATATAAAAATTCCAGTACATATTGAAAAAAATATGATAATGAATAGAATGTCAAAAACTTATTTCACTTTTGTGTCGTCTTTTATATTCTAATGTAGCTTCAGTGATTAGGCAAAATATAGTTACTTAACTACATTTATTTGATTTTTTAAAGATTGCTTTAACAAGGCATCTGCTGGTGGAACGATTTGAACCTTCCTGAGAAAATGGGGGTTTACCCACAATATGTGGGCTAGCTAAATTCAAAAGGAGAGTATGCCTCCATTAAATGGAGGTATACCTCTATATTTTGTGGGTTTACCTCCATATATGGGGTTAGCCCACAAATAGTGTGGGTTAACCCCAAAATATTTGGGGTAAACCCCTATTTTTATGGTTTGACCCAAACGGTACGTCATATTTTAAGGTGGAATTCCGGTTAATGAAGTTGACTGAAGTCCGTCAGTAACAAAATGCGGGATATGTCAGCCATGTTTGACAAGTTGCGTAACAACTTTTAACATTCTTGACGGATATCAACGTTTACAACGAGAAAAACAGAAATAAACTGAGCATCACTATTGTCGTCATCAAAATATCTTAAAAATTACCGAGCTCTTAGAGTATGATATTAAAAAAGGTTTTCAAATATTCGCAGTAGTTATTTTTTACTTTGAAAATGTAATTATATTTATATATATTGAACAATCAACTCGACTGTTAGTTTACCTGTTTCGGTTTCCTCTCAACCCTTTTGTATTGCTATGAGGTTATAACGTTGCATTTTCGATTAGGATTATCGCTGCCTTTGACTAAAGTGTCTTTTTGTGATATGAATGCATACTGTTAGGTATATGGCCTTATGTATGGATAAAGACATCTACTCTTATCATATATCAATAGAATTTCTTTAATTATGATATTAATCTGAACAAGTAGTCTGAATAAATTCGCATGGATTTAGTAATAATTCGTACCTGTGATAATACTCATCCCAACCGTTAATGAATGAAAGTTACTAAACAAGTTATCTTAGAACTTATGTAAAGGACTGAACAGAAATTAGGGCGCAGCGACGTAATGGATATGGTGTCAGCCTTGCGTTCAGGAGGTTACGGGTTCGAGCCCTAAAGGGGTCTATCTCCTGACCTTCATTTGACACAAAGTACTGGTTCTAACCAGGAAACGGACTCGAAAGTGTTTCTACAAGCCTTAGGTTTTCAACATAATCGAGCTAAAATAAATTAAGTCAAACTAAACTAACAGAAATTAGAAGGATTGGGTCTCACACACAAACAGTCAGAGTATTTTATTCCAGGGAAATTTGCGATTGCAAGTTTACAAAATAAAATGTGCATTTTTGAATCTGAATTGCCAGCTTAACAGACATGTATTGCTAGGTTATAAAATTCTAAATGAATTAACCGTAAATTGTATTCTAACTGGTTCGTTTCCATAAAAACTTTGTCATTTAAAGGGTTTACGTAACGTAACTTATTATGGGATTTGTAGCTGTAGCGCAGGTCGAACTTAGTTGCTGCTGACGCCATTGCGGAACAGCAGTGTGCGTTGGAGCCCGGCTTGTACTATATTAAATTGTAATTTACGTTGAATATAGTATGGTACACGTCTCTTAATTAACAGTTCGTGTCTGTGCCGTAACCCATCAACGGAATGAATCATTTTAAAACATTTTGTCATACACATTCATTTATTAAGGCGATATGCAGAGGGCATGCCTCGACCGCCTCTAGTCAATGTCTTATGCAGAAGGTATGCTTCGACCGCCTCTGGTCAATGTGAAAGTCATACAATAACGTAGAAGGACATTTAATTATATTCCATGTCCGTTTCATATCTCCTACTCAAGTTGTTCATACAGCTTGTTAAATTCGTCACCTTTGCAAAACGCATATTTCAAGTACGTGGAATCAAGGTCAAGTTTTACGGTTACAGATCAAGGTTTGGAGCCTAGGATTTTTGTCCATTCTGCATTTTTGAAATGACACATGGGGTTTTAAAATATTCCTGGTACCAAACACTCTTGTGACTGACCAGGGGTTATTTAGACAGACAGACAGATGGACAGACAGACGTCAAAGGCAAAACAGTCATACATATATGATGATATATATGTCCCTTACACATTATGCTCATGACAAAAACAAACTACAAATATATAATATAGCACACACAAAACAATATAATTATGCAATATTCTATTGCGCTTTACAAAATTCATGAGCAATTTACAATATCCTATATATCTCGCACAAAACTAGCATCAAGCTCTTCATTTTTAAAAAATGTGAACAAAAAAGTCATCAGAGTTTTATCCTGAAAGTAATATCATTTTTCATATATTGTAGGTCTCTATGATATATGATTCCACCATTTAAGCCCGCCAACAGCTATTAATGTGTCAGAAATTCTGACGATAATGATGACGATAATGATAATGATGCCATAAAAAGGTTTAAACATCCAAAGGCACAAACAATACCTTTTTGTTTGTGTATTTCATTTAGGTCAGGTTCTGCCAACTAACTAATAAGGCTAATTGACATACAAGAGAGGGAAGCGGATATAGAGAACTCTTCAACAGAACTCAATAGTTCTTGTATGTGCTCAGTGAGTAGAACTGATACATGTGGGGTCTGAACCCCGGCCGGTCTCTTTATAATGACACCGACAAACCAGTCGTAATGCTAACGCTAAATCATGAGCGCCAAAGAGGGAAAGCCATTACAACCAATTTTCAAGGTTCTTTTTTGTACAAATACATATGTTACACTTACAATGTGACAACGTGATCTTATTCTATATGACAAAATGGTCTAAGGACAACCATGGTGCTTCACAGTGAGTGAAGTGGGGTTTTACGGCACGTCAGCACACAAAGGCTATATTGCGCCGGAGTATGTATGTGGTGAATGCAATGGTGTTTGGGTGTCGATGTTTGGTGGTTTTCTACCACCTTGCACTCTCAAGCAGTGGGTGTATTCTATCCTCCCCCCGTCCCACAGGGGGTCACAGCCTTGAATGACAGGCTCCGATCAACTCGTATGTAAAATTATTTTGTATAGTGGGTTGAGACTTTTTGGTTTTCAAGAAAATACAATGAAAAGATTTTTGCACACATGTGCATGTAATTTAGATAAAACGTGTAGCCTTTGTGATTGTAGAAAATTCAATGAACCAGTTGAAACATAAGCACATAGACATCAAAACCTCGTGTTTGACATACAGGTCAATGTACAATTGTTTGTAAACATTTGCAAAATATATAAGATATACTCATACTGATGGATTTAATATAAAGCGTTGCTTAACTACTAATTTAGTTTAAATATATTGATTTTGCATCGATTGTAACAAAGGTTCCATGAACTTCGAACTTCTGTAGTTATTGTAATTGTATCCGGAAAGGAAAAGTGTTGTGAAAGGCAGATAATCTGTGTTGCTTATGGATACCAGTAAATGTCCTTATGGAGGACAAACGACCCTTCAATTGCAACTCCAACCTTCCGACCACTTTGCTATGGCATCAGTATCTCTTGTTTTGTTTTCTTTAATAATATGTCCCTTTAAAGTTTTTGTTTTTAAACATTAGTATAAGATATATAAGCCTGATAGTATAATGAATTTGTTAGACAGATTATTATGACGTATCCGTCTTTCTATACTCGATATATAAAATATGCATGTATATTTTCTAACTTTGAGAGCCACAAAGTTGTTATACTATTACATAGTAGGATAAAACTGATTGGATTGATCTTTATTCTTGTTTGTTTCGTTGCTATCGTCAGGTTGTCATATTTCGCCAGCCATCGTTCAAAAGTACTTGATTTCAAACCAGCCTTGGTCATTTCTACAAAACAATATCCTGCGTGTACTGTTTGTATTCCGGATCAATAAGCCTTAGCACTTTTAATAGAGTGTCGTAAGTAATACTGTCGGGTAAAGTATCAAACAGCTGTGGAAATTTCTCTTGAAGCTCAAAACTTACACGAGAGATCCAAAACTCCTTTTTGAATTTAGACTTTTTCTTTAAGATATGGAACACTGAGTGACCTTTTTTGGTCACCATTCGCATATCAGCTTTGTGTAAAAAAATCAACTCCAAAGCTCGGCCTATCAGTCCACGTTGGAAAGCTATGTGAAGTGGTGTTCTTCCGAATTTGTCTGTCGCATTGATATTTAAGTTCGGACAACTACACAATTCATCAGCAACCTCCTTATTAAGTTTAAGAAGAGCAACATGTAGCGGAGTAAGTCCTTGTTTATCAGGTTTGTTTACGTCACATACATCGCAAAGTCTGCTACATAAATACGAGTTATGTAGTGCTGCATAGTAACAAATAGGTGTGCGACCGTAATAATCAGGTACGTTTGGGTCTGTTTTCATTTCTATCAAAGTATCCAGCATTTTGTAATTATTTTGCATCACTGCAACATGATAAACAGACATACCTTTCACACGCGACTTTTTTCGATATGACGTGACCCGTTGCGTAACTAAGTTTTTATCATGCTCAAGCAAAACTTTTACAACATTAATGTGTCCTTTGAAAGCAGCAGTGTGGATAGGAAAATGACCTTTTAGGTCTTTTACGTGTACAGAGGCACCATGTTGTAAAAGCAATGAAGCAATTTCCGACAAACCCATGTCTGAGGCAATATGTAGTGGTGTTCGTTTAAATTTCCCACCTCGAATATTTACAGACGATCCAGCCTCTAGAATAATCTTACAGATCTCAGCATTCTTGTTTATTATTGCTTTGTCCAAAGCACAATACCCATCATTGTTTCTAAATTCTAGGTCTACTCCATTATCAATAAGGCACTTAACGGATGAGATCAAGCCCTTTTTTGCTGAAGCTAATAATGCACTACTTCCATTAAAAATCCTGCTTTTCCCAGCTGAACGGTTGTTTCTATTCTCCGTTAATATTTTAAGAAGATCTGTATCTTGAACCATAGCAGCAATATAAATGACTTCGTCTGTCACTTTACTTCCATTTGTGATAAGAAACCTGACATAATCATGCATTCGTAAATGAGTAGCAATCATTAGTGCCATGTCAAGGTCATGCTGCTCTAGACATATCTCCCACATACTGTTTTTGTTGATAAGTTCTGTCAGGAGTAAACTCCTTTTATTTAGAAGAAAGTAATCGGGCAGTGCTATGTCTGTCTCTTTCAAATCTATTCCACGTCCCAAAAAATGGCCAGACATTTTCATAACAGGCGCCTTCAGTAGTTTCTCAGCTTTAGCTTTATTTCTTTTATCATGTAAAATTTCCACAAATACCTCAATAAAGTTTTCACTTTTGAAAGCACTTTTGAACATGATTCCAGTATCAAGTTCAAAAGAAGGTTTTATTGTGCTTGGACAGTTTCCATGACTTTCAAAACGTTTAAACTTGTCATTTGTGTGTTGAGCTATTGGATTTGTCAGTAAATCTAGTATTTTTTCACCAAACATTCTGTACTGATATTCTTCTATGTAGAAATGATAATCATCGTTTTTTGAACTGTTAAGTGTGACATACTTAAACACAAAGTCTCGAGAGCTGAATTCAAGAATAGCTTCTGGAAAGTCTTTGCTCATAACTAATCCAACCATGTCTCCAATAATGTGATGGCTAAATGAAAACGCTCCCCTTCTGTTGCTAAAGTTAATGATACCTCCTTGGTGATGCTTAAGTGTCTTTCTTAACTTTCGTACGAGCTTTGCCTTCAGCGGAAAACCAAATTTCTTTGAAACACGTTTTAATTCGTGCGATGTTGATGACAATTCTAAGTCAGATGTAAGAAGCTCTTTGTTTTTACGTGACCAAATCAATATTAGTGGTAGAAACTTTTCTTCGTCTTCACGTAGTTCTTCTATGTGGCTTTTAAAGAACGATGTTGGTTGTGAGAAAAACTTTTCTCTTTGTTGAAACAATTTGTCATTGCTAACAAACAAATAAACACATTGGGGAAACCCAAATATAAAGGCCTTGGTCTTTGGTGTCATATTGGCTTCAAAGAAATCGCCTGACATTTTAACGCATTCCTCTATCAGTTCGGGCTGATATGGCCGCTTCCTTTTATCTAAATAAGTCTTTAGAAGTTCGGCTCTTTCGGAATCTAAAAGTTTATCCGATGACAAGCTAATGATATGTTCATCCTTAAACAGATGCGTTGATTTCATTATGTCTTTTGCATCTTCTAAGATGTACTGTCGTGTAGTTATGATAACCTTGAATAGTTTCCTCTGAGTAGCTTTGTATATGTCTGGAAAATAGATTCCCCACTGTTTTACAAGTCTGTCGTCTATTACTCCTGCTCCAAAGATATCATCGATGAACAAAGCATCAAATTTTCGAAGGCTCAGATCGACGTGTTTCCAATCAGATGGCTCCCGAAGTTTTAGACACTTATCAAGCGATGATATTTCAGACATTATTTTCAAGGACATTGTTGTTTTACCTTCTCCAGGATGTCCACTAATTATCAAGATATTTTGCTGCTGTAACAACTCTTTAGCCTTACTATGTGATGTGGTTTCAACATATACCTTATCAGTCAGCGCATCTTCCAAGTACATCGCTGAAATTGCTGTTCAAAATATAAAACAAACACTTTAAATACATGATTACATTTACTAACTGTTTAAAAGTCAACATGTACATACAATCTGACAGAATAGAGCTGGTCATGTTTGCAGTTCTTTTTTTTTTTTTTGGAATGACTTGGCTTTTTTTTTCCATTCACCGTAATATATAATCCATTATAAAACTTATAGATCCTTTTGTGTTGCTAAGCTGTGTAAACTTCTTATGATATAAATTTGTATTTTATTGTTCAAAACCAACCAAAATGTTCAACTTTCTCGTATTATCACAGGATATTTTAACATAATCGTATGTAACAAAAATACTTTTCTGAATTGTAATATATGGATAAAACATAATTTCCTTTTAATTACTGTCATAAGTTGTATGATATGATGAATATTATTGTACATTGTGTATTTTGGGCCGGAGGCCTTTGATAACTTTAAATAAATAATTTGACTTGGACTTGACTTGACTTGATCAATATATTGACACTATTTTTTTAAACAAGTAAAGTCGTATGATATAAACGTTCAACCTTATATAACAAATAATTAACTTACAAGCCAGACTCTTCAATTCTGATGACATCTCTTTTTCTTGTTTCTGTGTACATTCTTTTACTGAAACATGAAAGACTAAAGCATTATATTTGTTTATTTTAAGTGGTATGTAACCGCACAAGTTTGGACTGAATTGGACTGGTGTATTTATCTAATTTACCCAAATAACTACTGTCTGCTAGAAAAAAGTGCTACCAAGAAACTGACATATCAAAAGCATGTCAGTGTGTGTTAAAATGTAAAACAGTAAACACAAAGGACATAAAAATAAAAAATGACTATATGTAAATCCTGAAATAGAAATGATCATGTTTGAAATCTTTATTTAGTAAACAGATATTTAGGAATATGTTAGTCATCAATAATACAACATTAACAGCTTTTTTCGTACTGGTTTGAATTTGAAGAATGTTTGGTTGATTCAAATTATTGTGCGTAGCATTATGTTTAATATATATATATATATATTCTTACAGTTTTTTCACCAGTAAATTGTAGAATGTAAAGCACTAGTAAAATTCAATAAAACGCTTCAAGGAAAGTTTCTTATTATATATGACGTGTAAGGGACAACAAGCTATCCAATAAGCCACATAAATATTATGTTTTCACTATTTCTACTTTATTTTGTGTTGATATTAAAGATATCATTAAAACGTTTCAGTAAATAGCTAATGCAATGTATTTAATATCCCACCAGGATACATTTTTTCTCATTGCACTGTTCATTTACCCATGAATTTATGTAATCAAGGTGCAACAATATTAAGTATTGTTGCACCTTGATTACATAAGCTCTTAAGATCGTGTGTAGAAAAACTAACCATTAACAAATATTTTATGTGAATACCTCAATCTACGTTCAGCATCAACAAGCAGGAAAATTCCGTGGACGTTACTATTTGAATTTTATGTTCTGAGAAACTGATAGTGCTCTAACCTTGTGTAATTTCATCCCTTATAAGTTTTACGTCCCCTTTAATCGCATCTGTGGATAGTTTTTGATCAAGTTCCGTCTTTGATAGTCGAGAATCAAGAGAGTTTAACCTATCGTCATTCGTATTGGCTTTCATGGATAAAGTTTGGAGTGTTCCACCGGTTTCCGCTTGAATGGTTTCAATTTTCTGCCTGTTTTCCTTAACCTCCCCTTGGAGCTGCTTGTGTTCTTCAGAAAATGTATCTACTACAGCTTTTATCTTGATTACATCATCACCCTGAACAACGACTTTAGTTTCTAATTCTTTGATGGTTTTAGTGCGAACCTCCAGTGTCGACTTGATTTCTGAAACATCACTTTGTAATTGTTCGTCTATGTTTTCCCATGTTTTAATCTGCTCTTTTAATTCTTTCTCGCATTCGGGATCGAGGGTTTTTGTTTTGTAATTCGAAACAATTGTGCGTATGTTTGGTATAGCTGTTCCAAGTCTTAGTAATACCTGCGTTTTAATTAAAAACAAGAAAAAGGGTGACATGCATGTAAAGCAAATGAATCTAACAAATGCATGCTTAGTATTCTTCAAATCATAGCGAATTCAAAAGAAACACAACATCGTGCACTAAAGTACAATTACTATAAAAGTGGATCACGTCTGTACAAAAATGATTGTCGACATTAGCACAGCAAACTAGGAAAGATAACTTAATAATGAATTCTATTCAGTTACCAAGGGCATGTCAGAGAAAGGTTGGTCTATGTAATTATGTAATTTATAAAACAGTATATTGTTAATTGGTAATTTTACGTTGCTTCAACTTTATTTCAGTCGTATCGCAACGTCCTGCTCATTACAGGTGGAGGGAGACCCCGGGGTGACTTTCCACATTGTTTCGGGCACTTGGGTAAAACCAACGACCTAATGCAAGCCAGCTGAATGACCTCTTTACTTGAAAAATCCGAAGTGACCAGACCGGGATTCGAACCCACGGAGATTAGGGGATGAGAGGTCTTAAGTCAATGGCCATAACAAATTTACCACGTAGGCCCCGTTTAACAGTATAAACATCGTATGTGGTATATATAGACATTGCGAATAATATAAGGGGTTCCTCTGTAGTCGTGTCAACGTGTTTCGCCCGACCTAATGTCTGCAAAATAATATTAATAGGACTGGCGGTCATGATTATATCTTCGAGCTTATGTATCGAAAAAAATAGAAGAAACAAATATATATATTTTTAATTAACGACCAACATAAATGGTCAATACTTAAATATTTGAATCTGTATAAGTAATCTTTCAAAAAGATGTTAGGAAACACAACATTAAGGTATGTGTCAAATACACAATACAAATTACCTGCTCGAGTTCTGTCCATTTTGCATTGAACGTTTGCTCTGTCATCGCAGTTTCTCTTGGATGAGTAACCTATAAAAAATGTCACAAAAACACCAGTGTATCTTATGGTCACTGCTTTCCAGCTTTTTAACATTCATTTCGAAGGGCAATTTTTTATTTAAAATCATAAATCGATTTAAAGATACATGTAACAATAAACAAGAGGTAATTGATAAGTCATGGCCATTTCTTTTAAACTGGTTGACATTTCAAAAGGCCATACTATCAAAGGTTCTGATATACATATAAAGTTCTGAAATTGTCATCATGAAATTGAACCAATCAAGAAATAAGCAAACATGTATAATTATATATTAATTATCATTACACATCTAGTAATTAGTATGTGACCTTAGTATATCTGCTCAGATACATAACCTAATAAAAAAATTTCATTCAACTGTCAATATATGAAAACATTCTCACTATACTCGTATATATACATATTACTTAAAAACAATGGTTACTAGCATATGAAAAACTCATACTATACTGTTAAAGAAGCTCAACGCATATGGTGTTATATTTATATGTATTTATGATGATGAGCTGTAATGCTTAAGTCAAATAAAATTATATTCTGTTCTGTTCATAAAAGACACCATTTTATCAATTTAAAACGGATAAATTTCTATTACTTATTCGGATGTTACCTGAGGGTAATTGCAGAGTTTGGTCAACGTGTCTAACACTTTTGCATAAGACTTGCATATATAATTAAACTTTACAAAACATTTCTCCGGCAAGAAGTAGATATTCCTTTAATAAAAAGCAAAAAACAAAGCCATAAAGCTGTACAATAGTACGATAAATATCTGTTATAAAGTTTCTAGACAAGTCTCGAGACGACATTCTAAAACGGTTAAGTTGTTTCAATCGGGTAATGTTAGTTATGGTAACACCATACCTCGTTTCGAAGAAGCCTTAAACGAGTAATATCTGCCTCCACTGACATGTCTGTAGAACCTGGAGTGCCCGTCCATACTTTTGAATTCCTGTTCAAACCACAGATATGTCGTAACAAACAAGACAGCAATGTAACATCAAAGAATGCAGAATCTGGTTGACCACTGGCAGGAAACAGTAAGTCTTTTTGTGTTGCGTTGATAACATTTTTACTGATGAGAACTGTCAGCTGTGCTCGTATTATTTGACTGTTCAGATGAGAGGAAAGACCACATGAAGGAACGGTTTTATCAAATAAATCACGCAGCACTATTTTTCCGCCATCTATGAGAAGGAGCATCCATCTTAAATAGCGAGATTTACCTTCAGACGGCCCAGTACTACTAGCTAAAGCCATGTCTTCGTCATGGGTATATCAAGACCTGCAAATACATGTTAATACCTATATTTTAATAATTTTCATTGAAATTAAATACAGCAGCTTTTATCAAAGGACATATGATTTAAACATACATGTTTGGACTTTTGTAAAATATTCCTTTACAGGATTTGCAGCGGGAAAATTCCCTTTGTCTTACGATAGCTTTTACATGCATACCGTATCATCTCTTGCATTCCATATAGTCTTCCCATGTACTAAAGGTAGCGACTTGTTAATTGAACACCGAAGCACAAGATGATGATCCGTGTTCGGTAGTCTTGGGTAGTGTTATGATGAGTTTATTATTTATTTTATTATCGACTTGACAAAACATCGAACTAATTTACTTGCTCGAAGACATGAATGTCATAGACTCCTTTTTCTTTGTCGTCCGAACGATTTGGAATAAAGGACTACTGCTTTGGGATGCTTTTGTTTGTTTGTTTGTTTTAGAATTTAACGTCGCTTTGACAGTATTTCAGTCATATCGCGACGGCCAGCTCATTACAGGTCGAGGAAGACCCCGGGGGACCTCTGTACACTATTTTAGGCACAGAGTGCACCCGGGTAAAACCTCCGACCTACCGCAAGCCAGCTGGAAGGCTTCCTTTAGGATGCATCATATGTATTGGTATTTGCATGTTCAATTCAGGTATATTTCTTTGCTCGCACGATCAAATAAATCGAAAACCATAGGTTTGCAATGGATGATGTTTGGTATTAAAGACGTGCTGATAATTTTGTTTTCAAATTAATTATATAACTTGATAAAACGTTAATATCTAAATCATGCAAGGGAGGGCACTTTTAAATTCATAACGGTTTAAAATTACAAATGAGCTAACTTTGTCATGTGTTAAGATTCCTCGTATAGTCATAGTATATGAACCGATAGCACTATACATTGCTTTAAATTGAATGGATTTGTTAATATAACATTTAACTTGTGTACACATGGAATTCCGAGATACATATAGAATATCGGCCGCTAACAATAGAAGTAAACCGCTGCAACCTGCACACGCTATTGAAATCAACAATATATGATTAAACTTTATCACGTTTCCATTCATGTGTTTGTCGAATCTACCACTATTTCACGAGTTTGTAATACTACAATTATATTCAAATTACAAACGTTCATCGACATATTTTTTCGTTTATCCGTTTTTTGAACATCAATATAGATAGATAGATAGATAGATAGATAGATAGATATATAGATAGAGAGAGAGAGAGAGAGAAAGAGAGAGAGAGTGGGAAGAGGGGAAGAAAGGTTAAAGATTGTTTTTACATAAGATATTGCATGTTTTACAAGGTAATAATACTCAACAGTCTACACAAGTTTAGATCTAAATCCAGATAAATTATTTCGATTCTCGTGGATTGAAAACGAAGCATTTCGTCGGCCGTATATAATTACTAATGAATATTTAGCAGTGTTTGACACCTACCGTGTCATAAGCAAATCAATTAAAGTGTGATATGTCTCCTCTTCTTCGCCTTGAAATCCTGATCATGGTGATTTCACTCGGAAAACCAAACGCCTTATATCGGATACAGTTTGGGTTTCCATTGTCTATTTCCTGATCCTTCTTCGAAGATCTATTACAGTATCACCACAACAAACTTGTTGGATATCTGTTCGTCCCCTATACCTGACTCTCTGAGCCTGTTACTCCGTGACAAACACTCGTTTCGATCGTTTCTCCTGACAGCGTTACAGGTCGGTCAGTTCTTTATAAACTAACCGTGACATATTTTCCACATACCCAGGTTAATTCCCCGAAATGCACTCATTTCTGCTTTTACTTTCACATTCCGTTGTGTCTAGTCGAATTCACAGAAAACAGATAACTAGGGCTTGCGATAAATTGTACTTCAATACCATATTTCAACCCAATGGTCTACATGACTTTTTGTGAATGATAAACACGCCAAAACGACCACTCTCTTACACTTCCGGCTCATTCAATTTCAAAAAAAAAAAAAAAAATGTTTTCCGTCTGAAAGAACGACAACTCTAGTGGAAGAGATTGCAAAACGACATGGCAACA